>PVKB01005273.1:0-103710 GCA_004027205.1 Ctenodactylus gundi
AGAGAGAGAGAGAGAGAGAGAGAGAGAGAGAGAGAGAGAGAGAGAAAGAAAGAAAGAAAAAAAGAAAGAAAGAAAGAGAAAGGGAAGGAGAGGAAAGGAAAGGAAAAGAAAGGAAGCACATCTCCCTGGGCACAGGGGTAGACTTGCAACGCTAGAGCTCTGGGAGTCTAAGGCAGGAAAATCACAAACTTGAGCTCAACCTGAGTAATTAAGCAAGACCTTGTCTCAAAATATTAAAAAAAAAAGAAAAATGAAAAAAGAGATGGGGGAACTGAGGACATACTTTAGTATAAACAGTTTAATCTCCTGTAGAAACAAACATCTAGCAAAGATAACAAGAAACACACAGAAAGGTTGAAAGAGGGTGATCCCCAAAACAAGGGCCCAAGAAGTCCAAATGGACCAATACTGTACAAGGACATGGCAGGTGATTAGGTGAACAAACGTGGGGAAGTTTCCTAGGAAGAGTGAAGCTTTGAAGGGTGAATGGGAGTTCAACAGTCATCTGAACACAATGGAACCTCATAAGGTAGTGGTAGAGCTGCTTATCATAGAAGGAGACTGAGAAAAAGGCTGGGGAAGAATAGCCAGTGGGGACCAGGCTGACACACAAGCTCTGAGACTAGAAGCTACCTCGCCCTTCTAGATACCAGCCAGAGCTCGAGCCCCAGATGTCATGCCTCTGTGGGTGGCAATGGCTAGGAAGGTCAGCCACCAGGTTCACTCAGGCACCAGTCCTAAGGAACAGGCTGTGTGCAGATGCTAGCAGGAAACCAGCCGTAGGGGCAGGGTGCAGCCCAGGGGTGCCTAGCTGGGCTCTGAGAGGCATAGCTGTTTCCTCTGGAGGCTGTTTGGGTAAGTTATAGATATTTGGTTCTTATGGGGCTGCCCAAGCCACCACCATATCAATCCCTGCCTCTAAGCCCAGCCATGGCCTGTATGACCATCCCAACCACAAAGATGTCAACCAGAAACATCAGCACCATGGCAGGATGGATACGCATCTCTGCCACAAACACTGTCTCCTCAGACACCATCCAGGCACTGTGCCGTTGCACATCACAACAGTTGCAGACTGCAGACACTGACACCATACACTAAACACTAACATGACAACTTCACAGTTTACAAACGTGTCCACATCAAACCCTACCCCAATGCTGCTACTGCGTCACCCAGTCAGCCATGACAGAAAAAGCACGACCTCCCAGCCCCCCATCCTCCTAGGGTTCCCGCTGGATGTAGCCCTGAGCCCAGACCTCAGTGTAACTGTACGAGAGAGGATGTGTGCACAGAGAGCCATCAGTCGGTTACAACGAGCCCCGAGAGTGAACCCTGGTCCTACACACTGGTGTCCTTCCAAGAAGAGATGATACAGGCAGACACTAGAAGGTCAGTGACCTTGCAGAGAGAAAATGTCCAGTTAACAGCCAATAGGAGAGGTGCCAGAAGAATCAAACCTTCTGGGCTTCCCAAGAAGATCACTGTCCATTGTTTAAGTAACATACTCTCTACTACGGTGACCCCTAGCAAAGGAACGCAACAAACACCACGGCAATAGCATGCAACTGCTAAGCCCCATGGCACAGGCCTTTAATCCCAAAATTTTGGGAGACTGAGGCAGGAGAATCACAAGTTTGAACCCACTGTGGGCAATTTAGCAAGACTTTATGTTTCAATAAACAATAAAAAGGGGGTAGAGATGTAGCTCAGAGTGAAGGCTCTGTGTTCAATTCCAATACCACAAAACAAGAAGAAATAAACAAAACACAACAAAAAACCAAGCAAGTGCCACAGTCAAATAAATCCGTCTACCAAGCAACACAACCCAAGCTGGCGGCATCATCAGCACACACATCACAACTACGACAGCGAACATGTCACCAGTACATCACACCCCTTCTCACCATCAACGTATTACAACCATGTCCTGTCAAATCCTCACAGCAACATTTCACAACTGTCAGTCTAACCAGCTCACAGTAAAAGCCTTCACCACCAAAGCTACTGGAACAAATCACAACCCAACACTTAGCACTGCCCCTAGGCTGCTTACCTAGAGGTCACTGGACAACTCCAACCCTGGCCAGCACAAGTCCCTTCAGGTCTCTCCCCCAGCATGGTATGGGGCTGTGACCTGCCCCATCAGGTTTTCCCCTTATCAGCTCCTGGCCCCATGCAGTCTCATGTCCACCAACCACACACTTGGCCATGGCAGATCTGTCCCTGTCCCTGTCCCTGTCCCTGCTTATTAAGTCTGGGATGATGGCACTATCCATAGGACGGTGTAAAAATTAAACATAAGAACATAAAGTGGTGATATTTGTACCCAATGGAATACTATGCATCGATAAAGTCCAACAGCGTGGAGGCTTTTGCAGGCAAATGGAAGAAACTTGAAAACACCATGCTTAGTGAAGTGAGTCAGAAGCAGAAGGTGAAACACCGGATGGTCTCTCTGATATGAGAAACCCAGATCAAAACTCTTAGGGAACTTAAAACGAAAAACAAAGTGAAACAGGGGGGTAGGGTAGGGGAGGAGGGAGGGACAAAAAGAGAGTGGGAAAGTCCTTGTCACCTTGACAAGATACGTAGGTGCACAAAATGCTCAACTTCATTGTAAACCTTAAATTTTGCGCTTACACATATCAAATAAATGGGGGGTGGGGGGGAAGAACATAAAGTAAAGACACCGGAGCCAGCTTGGAGACCCATGACATGACATCAACACAGGAAACTGGCCCCAGTGAGGATACTTCCTTCCTGGAGACCACAGGGCAGTGCCCAAATGCATGAGCACAGGGCCCCACATGCCAGGTAGGCTTCTACATAACTGTTGCATCCCTGCTCTGGTCTCCACATCTACCAACCAGGTCCTCCAAGGGCCTAGAACATACACTTGAAGTGGAGGTGGTGGTGATGGTCCTTCAAAGCCTGGGGACTTCTCCTCCACCGTGGCTCCCTCCACAGAAATCACACTGTGCCCCACCCCTATAAAAGCTAAGCATCATACCAAATCTCCTAAGTCCTTGAGAGCACTGTGGTGTCACTCAGGGTATCTCATACTAGTCCAATAAATCCTGTGTCTCCATAATAGTCTCTGATTCTTACTCCCAACGTAAGAAGAGGTCTTACTACTCCCATTAATAGACAACAAACAAACAAGTCTTAGTTACTCACTCAAATATCCTCAACTGCTTTGAGGTAAAAATTCTCGCCATTAAATGGGTACCTAGATCTTCCCCTAAGCTAGATGATCAACTTCCTTAGAAGAACAGTATCATTTTTTACTTTTCTTTTTCTTTTTCTTTGTATTTCAAGGAGTAGCTGGGCAAAAGAAATATGGTAACTAGAATTTGACAGCTGGAGCAAAGGTCCAGGGCCACAGGGGCCACCTCCTCCTCTTCTCCACATGCAGATGCTACAACAAGGAAGTGAGGAGCTCCCACAACCCTGAGTTAGTGGCTAAGGTACAAGAAAGAGCTGGACTGTCATGGAGCTGAGGAGGCTCTAGAGATGAGGAAGTCTCTCAGAGCAAACAGAGCAATGTTCCTCATATATGCCAGTGTTTTAATTCCTCAGACCTGAGAACATGGTACCTTAGTGGGAAAGAGGGACTCTGAAGATAGGGTAAAGTGAAGAATCAGAGATGGGATGATTCTTCTGGATCATCTAGGTGGGCCTTTGTAAGACAGAGGCAGGAGGGTCTGAATCAGAGAAAGGATGTGTTGATGGAAGCAGAAGTCCAAGGGGTGTGCCCAGAGACAAGGAGCATGGGCAGCCCTTGGAAGCTGCGGAGGCAAGGACGTAGGGTCTCTCCCGGGGCTCTGGGAAGGCATGCATCTTCGATGACATCCTTACCGCGCCCACCAAATTCCTGTTCAACATTTGACCTCCAAAACTACAAGACAATAAATTTGGGTTAGCCGCCAAACTTGATTGTTCCAGCAGTGATAGGAAGCTAAGATAACTCCCATTCAACATGTGAGTGGGAAAACCAAACCCCAGAGATTAGGAGACAGTAGCCAGAGGTTCCTTCGGCTGTGCAGCAAGATCAAAGGAGAGGTAAGGCTCCTGCCTGCACCCTGAGGAGAGCAGCCTACTATCAGGTGTGCAAAGGGAATGAGGGGCCCAGAACTGCACAGCTGAGTGGGTGCAGCGCTACCCAGAGGCTCTCTGATGAGGAGAAGAAAGTGAGATCAAACAGATCCATAGGCTTGGGATCTGAGAAGGCTCCAGATTTGCTGAACTGTGCTGCACTGGAAGCAAAGCTCTATCTGCCTTCTGCAATTCCACCAACGCCGAGCCCAATGTTTATGAGTGATCATGACGCCACTTTGGCACGCACCTTCCACGCTTCCAGGGGGTCTTCTTTGGCTCAAAACAAAGACACCCCACCCCCGCCCCCGGGATCCCTGATTAAATCACCATTTATAGGCAATTATTTTCTTGTAAGAAAATCTGTCCAACCTGCCTCACCCAGACTGCATCACATACTGTGGAGAAAAGGCATGTGTGGACTCCGATGTCTCCCTGAACCAGCATCCCACAGGGCCCAGAGCTCATCTCCCTGAAACTGACACCCTAACCCACACCCTCCTCCCCCAGCAAAGCCAGTATAGAAAATGGGCCGAGATGTCCAATTTTCCAGAAAGAGGACTGCTGTTTCCCAGTTCAGGGCAAAATTTCTCCCCTGCATGGGAGAGACACCTGGCCAGGGGCCAAGGAGTTGCTGAGACAGCTGTCTCCCCACTCAATGAGAGGACATGGTCCTCATCTCCATGAGGGACACACCTGGCCAGTAACACCTGCCAAAGTGACTTGGAAAGGAACACGCTAGTGCTTCCTGCTCACGCTCTGCCACCTCCCTCAGGGCTGGCTCAAGACAGAGGTTCCCAAAGTGCAGGCAAGAACCCTGCTTTTCTCAGAGTCACTCAGATAACACACAAACACCCCAAGAGGACACCCACCTCCCTATGGAGGAGGACAGATAATCTGATCATCCCATATGTACCTTTGGTCAATCCCATGACATCATGTAGGGTGTTTCTGTGCTCTGTAAATCAAGGGTCCCCAATCCTGGGACCATGGACCAGAACTGGTCTGTGGCCTTGGAAGCTTTGCTTTCTGCTCCCTTCCTGGTGCTGCTCACTATTTCAAAACTATTTATCAACAACCTACTGCATACCAGGCAGGGCCCCCACTACCACCACTGCCTCTGAAGTCCTGGGGAGAATGGTCTTCAACTAAAACAGCTGTAAAGGACACGGGCAGGGCTACTCCTACGGCAGAAACCAAGAGCACAGCCAATTAAACCCTATGGGATCCAGGATCAGGACAGACTATTAGCCTGGCCTTGGCTGACAGGTGACTTACTCAGTAGGATGCTGAGCCATACTGCACACTGCCTGGTCAAAATACCAGCTCTGCCATACATGAGCTGTGCAATGTCAAGCAAGTTATTACTGCTGAACCTCAGCTGCCCTTTTAAAAACACAGTGTCAGTTTAAAATAAATAACAAAACAAAATAATAAAACCCGTTAATCATCTCCTACTTTAAAAAAATAAAAATAAGAAATGAAAACATACTATCAATAAGACTGTTTGTATTATATTGATTAAACTACAATAGATAGGTGCAAAGTGCTAATTAAATTGTCTCACTTCTGGAAAGCATTTTAAAAAATGATACCTTTAAGTGTATGGATTCATTGATCCAGATTTAAGTCTGGCATTATTCAGTGAGCCTAGTAAAGATATTTTATTTTTTGCCTCTTTCCTGGTTAGTCTGTAATTGTGTAATTTTAAATTTTCTCATTGATTCCCTTCTTTCAGACAACCCTATTGCAGCAAATAATAATAACAACAATAGTCCTAATAAGAGAAGGTAGTTTTTAAAACCCTCAGCTTGCATCTCGGGTAAGCTGCCACCAGGTGGCATATTCCTTAATGGTAAGTAAGGTCAATTGTAAAATCCAAGATTTAGAGCAGATTCAGAAGTTAACAGCTCTGTTCGTGCTGCACAGAATAAAATGTCTATACGCATTCATTAAAAAAAACTCTATTAAAATAGCAGGCTTAAATAATTGAGCAATTATTTTGTGCAAGGTATTGTCAAGAGCTTTAAATACATGAACTCATTTTAACTCAATCCTAAAGCCAATCCCAAAAACTCAGGTTTTATAATTCCCAGTCTAGAAAAAAAGGAACTGGGGTTAGGGGCATAACTCAGTGGTTAAAATGTTTGCCTAGCATGCACAGGCCCTGGGTTCAATTCCCCAGCACCACGTTAAACAAACAAACAAAAAGACATAAAAGAACTAAAGGCTCAGTGAGATGAAGAGACATACCCTGTAAGTGACCTGGGTCCATCATGTGACAGCCCCAAGTAGCTATTACTTTATACTTGTCACCCAGATCACCAAGCAGAGGACCAAGGGCACACTTCGAGACTGAGTTAGCTCACCCACAAGAAGTGACAGTATCTCGGCCACTGGGACTAATAACAGCTAGCTGAGGAGCACACCAACCCCAGACCCAGATCCATCTCGAAGCCACCACTGACTCACAGATCTCATATCTTTGGCTGCCTCCTACCAGCACAGTCCAGCCTCCACATCTGTATTCTACCTTCTTCACAGCACTGGTAGCCACTGGCCCTGGGCCAGAGCCTTCCAGTTCCTCCTGCTCCCAGCCACATAAGCCCTGGCCTGCCTCCGGCCAAGCTGCCTCAGGTCCCTACCGCCTTTAGTCAGAGATTGTGAGGTACGGAGTTTTGCACAGCTTTCAATGAAATCATATGCAATTTTTTGTGTTGTAGACATTCTCAAATAAAGTCCACAGAGGGGGCTAGAACACCCTTCTCCACTCAACTCTACCCTTCCTCACCAACATGCCCTGACAAGACAAGAAAACATACCAAGTGTTTGATGTGTTTCACCCAAATTAAGAACCAAGGTTGACTGTAACTGCAGAAAAAAGGAAGAGTAGGTCAGGTGTCACCCAGGGACCTGGAGCAATGGGAGAACTGCCCTGAGAAATCCAGAATAAGACCTACAGGACCAAAAGCCAGAGAACGGGGCAGCCTAGAGATCAGGAGTTCACCTCTCTCCAGGGCCTGGCTCGGCTCAAGAGACTACAGGTGACCGAGACGATAGAAGCCAGTTCAACACCCAAACTACCTACACAGACACCAAAAAAAAAAGCAGGCTACCTACCCTCACACACAGGCGATCAGTGGATGAGTATTTCAAGCCTGTCCCTGGGGATGTTGGGTAACATGCCCTCCTTCCATTCCTGACAGCCTTGGAATTCTCCCTCAGGACAGAGGGCAGGCTGGAGATGAGTCAAGCCAGTCAGAGGAAAGGCATGTGGAGGCCACACAGGACAGACAGCTATGGGCCTCTTGGCTAGCCACTGTACCTGATACCTACCTTCTCATCCAGATCTATACAAGGACCAAGTGAGAACCAGCACCTGGCCAGAGGGAGCTGGAGGTTCAAGAAGGAGGGAATGGCAAAGAACAGGCAGAAAAACAGGCATAAACGTGACAATCTGAGTGCTCGTGGTGGCAGGCAAAGGACTATGTTCTTTAAACACACACTGTCCTGTTTTGCCCTCCTAATAGCACAAAGGAGTTTGCGCTCCTGTCATCCAGGCGTGCACAGGTATCCACAAGATAGCACAGCACTCCTCTGGTACAGGTGAGGAGACTGAGGATGGCAGGGACTGCAATGTGTCACAAAGGTAAACTGCAGGCTTGTTAAGAGCCCACATGTGAGATCCTGAGTCGTCTTCCCGCATGTAATTTATTTCACTTATTAGCACAATGCACCCAAGATCTATGTATGTTGTCATGAATGACTGGATTTCCTTTTCTTGTCGTGCTGAATAATATTCCATCATCCATATCATTGCTATTAATGCTGCAATGACCACGGCAGTGCACTTCTTCCTTCACAGGCCTGATTTCATTTCTTTGGACACACACCCAATAGGGGGGGAAAGCAGGGAACAGAACGGCGGTGAGCAGGACTAGGGAGCTGAGAAGATGGGAAGATGCTGGTCAGAAGATCCAAAAGTTCAGGTCTGGAGGATGAGTAAATTGTAGAGATCTAAAGAAGGCAATGTGGCTACAGTGATCACTGTGTTATATACTTGAAAACTACTAAGCGAGTAGACCTGAAGTGTTCTCAACACGCATACCCATGTAAATATACGAGGTGGTGGACATGTTAATTAGCTGTGTATAGTAATCATTTCACGATATATTGACATATGAAATCATCACACTGTATGCCTAAAATATGTACAATTTTTAATTATTAAGTATACTTTGATGAAACTAGAAAAAAGAAAAAAATCACACAAGATTAGACTCCAAGTGATCTATCTTTGGGATCTACAAAACCTTTTCTTTTTCTTTTTTTTCTTTTTTTTTTTGAGAGAAACTCTCACTTCATAGTCTAGGCTGGTCCTGAAATCACTCACTATGTAGCCCAGAATGGCTTCTAATTCATGGTAATCCTCCTGCCTCAGCCTCCTGGAGTGCTGGGATTACAGACATGTGCCACTGCACCCCACTTATGTGACGCTGGGGAATCGAACCAGGGCCTTGCACTTGAGAAACAAGTGCTTTAACTCCTGAGTTATGCCCCAGCCCCAAAACGTTCTTTTATCTTTATTCCAAAGAAGGACAGCCTTTCCTTGAATGTTAAGCAGTCAAGTGGAATCCCACCACCCTTTGGGGCAAATTCCAGAAAGAAAACTCCACCCTTCCCTTCTCAGGGCTAGCCCTGCACAGGCCATGATCCCTCCGTGTGGGGCAGGTCATGAGACCAGCAGCTGGACAATGTCTGTCGTATCTGTTCAGCACCCGGCTCCACTCACATTTCACTCCACAACGCACACATGCACTGTCAACCCCGAGTGTGTCCCGGACTTCTCTGGACCTGGGCACCTGGGGCCACCCCATGAGAGACAACAATGGAGAAGCCAGTGATGATGATCACGTGACTGCTCAAAATCCCTTATTCCATTTCATCACATTAATTCTTACACACAACCCATGAGGTGAGTAGTAACTTTTAAGTGGCAAGAACACCCCGAAAAGCCAAGTAACTGCCCTAGGTTGTTACAGCTTGTGAAATGGAAGGGTCCTCGGAACCAGCCCCCAGGTGGCCCGAGGCCAAAGCTCTGCCCTTTACTACCATTCAGCACCGAGCCCGGCACTCTAGCTGGAGCAGCCCAACCTTCACCCCTCCCCAGGTACTGTTGCCCAGAGCCCTCCTCTGCCAACACAGCGCTCCCTCCTCCCTGACTCCTCATCTCAACCATCTAACAATTTGCGGTCTGCTGGCACACTGTGGTCCCTCACTCACAGCCGTGTCCATGGTGCTGAGCAGCACAGGGCCCAGCACAGCACATACAGGATGAGTGACTCAACACAAGGCCTGCTGCCTGCTTGGCTGTCGTGGCATCTCCCTCATCCCAGGTGTAAGCCAGGCCACATAGCTTCCTTCTCCATCTGTGTCTAGCCCCCTAGAGCTCCCTACACTCAGTGGATATTCCAATCCAACATGGGAACAAGGAACCCAGAACACACAGTGGCTCTACACTAGTCTCACTGATCCTCAGCTTACAAGGCTGGTGTGAGTGGCCCTGGCCTGGGTGGCTCTTGGTGGCCAGGACCCCAAGCCCCAGCCTTGGTGCTTCCCCATGCAATGCTGAAGCAGCCTAGAGAAGGATGTGGTCATTCTTAACCAAATGCACTTACTCTGATTTGAGGGATGGGGTACCACATCTCTGCAATGAAGCAGCCACTGGCTCAGCCCGCCTTCATCAGTATGCTGCTCAAGTTCAACCCTGGTCAACAGCTGCTTGCAGCAAGTGACTTTACCCCCGGCCTTCGCTCTGGCAGCCAAAGAGAAACTGAAATGGCAGCACTTGCTCTGTAGAAGCACCCAGGCCCATGCACCCCCATACCCACCCCAGACAGGTTTAATCATGTCCCTCTATACTCATAAAGACACCAGTACCAGTTACTTGCCTGAGGTCACCAGTAAACCTAACTGGGTCACAAGAGGAGAACACATAAAACAATCTCAAGCTTAGTCCTTGAGGAATAATTACCTTCCTGTCATCAACACAGCGAGTTAAAAAATATAAGACCAAGGAACAGACCCTCTAGAACCCTTATAAAGATTATAATAGGACCTTAACAAAGATAGATTACCCAGTACAACTGTAGGTGAAGAAGACGTTAACAAGGATGAAACAGATTGATATTTTTTAAAAGGAAAAACACATATGGAAAGAAATGTTCACGGTGCTCATATATAGATTTGGAAATGAATTTTATTTCCTTTGGAATAGTGTTCTCTATACTTCTTTAGTTTTCTTCAATAAAAACTTAGTTCCTTTGTAATAAAAACTTAAAAATAAGCTTGTGCTTTAAAGTCAAAGCGGGCAAAGACACTCATGAAATTCAGGAATTGTGAACGTACAAAATTAATCACTGACTTTAATTGTATTTCCTAAAAATGAAAAAATACTTTTAAAATATTTATTGAATTCAAAACAAAAAATAAAGGATACAATCTTACAACAGAGATGTAAAACATCCTGGAACCCATAAGGAATGTTCTGGAACATAGGCAAGGCAGACCTATGTCATCTGTGAGTCCCCTTGATGGTGACTGCCTGGGAAGCACATTCTAACTGCCCACTTGGCTCCCAATAGATGTCTCCTGCCAGGGCACATGAGCACACAGGAGATTCCACGTGGATCCGGATCTACCAGCCAGATCTTGCAGAATGTCTTTGAAGGACTACTTTGCTACCGGAACTATAAAGTGCAGCACCAGCAATGACATAATCCTAACGCTAACAAATGTGAAACTCACGGGGCTCCTTTCTCCTGTTCCCAGGAGACTCAGAGCTCTGACAACGCAGGTCCCATCTGCGCCCAGAATCAAACTTGGAGCCGAGCATTCTCAATGACTCAGTTAACTATCTGCTAAATAAACAAACGAAAGAATGCTGTAAAGAAGGAAAGAATGGTTGTATGCTGGGCACAGGGGCAGATGCTTGTCTTCTTAGCTTTTTGAAAGGCTGAGGCAGGCAGGTTGTAAATTCAAGGCCAGTCTGGACAATGTAGTGAGACACTATGTGAAACTAAAAAAAATTTAATAAGGGCTGGGGATACAGCTCAGCACTCTCTGGGTTCAATCTCCAGTACCACAAAAAAGAAAGGGGGGTGGGGGGAAGAAAGGAAAGGAAAGGAAAGGAAAGGAAAGGAAAGGAAAGGAAAGGAAAGGAAAAAATTTTGTGTGATTGATGTGGTAAATGAGTAAAAAGTGAGTGACCGAAAGGAGGGCTGAGTAAGTGAGTTCTGATTTAGAATGAGGTGAATGGCTGGTCTGAACCAAAAGAACAAGGTGAGCCCAGCCAGAGTCCACCCACATGTTGGCCAGGTGATCTCTGACCCTACAGCTGTGAGCTGTACCCTCACATGGTCTCCTCATGGTGCAGACCTGACCCAGCACCAGCTAGTGCTGACCACAGACAGTTCGGGGGTGGAGGCGGGTGGGAGGTTGGGAACAAGGGTCATGGTATGAAGAGAGACAAGGAACAAGGCAACAGCTACTCAGGCTGAGAGTAGAAAAGGTTTGTCCAGGCTGGAAAAGCCCCGAGCTGCCCACCGAGCCTTTTATTAGTTAGACCTACAACTCGTGGGGTGACAAGGATTCTTTCCCAGGGCCACCGAGGCCTGCACATGTTCTGGGCCTCTCCAGCTGTGTGACCTATGGCTTCCTCAGGCCAAGCCTCCCCTCCCCCTCCCAATCTAGCCACTTGGTCTAGCCACGCTGGTTTCTCTGCAAGGTGACCTGCCTTGGGCCTAGCTATTCTGTCTCTAGGAATCTCCCTTTTATTAAGCAACCCAATTACGCCCTCTGACCTCCACTCGGTGCAGCTCTGTGAGCATTAAATCGCAGATCCAAGAGTGAAAATTGACTTTAGGTCCACGGTGGCCACAGATGCTGACACCACGGATGGAGAGCCAGCGAGGAAGCTCTCGCCTGTCAAGACAGCCTGCCAAGGCCACTCAGAATTCGAGAAAACCCAAATCCTGCAACTTACAGAGGCCTGGCAGATTTGACTCATTTCAAGTAAACACTATAGGTCAGGCAGTAGCCTAAAAAATGGACTTCACTCATTAGGCTGCCCGGTCACGATCTCAGGCTGCGAGCAGGGGCCTGCACCTACCTGTAACCAGCCATCACCTGTCCTAAAGTGCTCCAACTTTCCAGGCTCATTCTGTAGCCTTCCCATCCTTTGGGTGATCAAAGACAAGCTCCTCTCCGACTTCTTAGGCTGTGACACAACATCATCTGAGAGGCACCTGGACTCCAGTGCAGCCCACCACCCCCTCACATGGACTTTCATTTTTCTCCTTCCCACTGGCTTACCACCAGTTGTAATCCTTTGTTTACCTCTGCCTCCCTGAGTCAGCTCCCCGAAGACAGTCCCCCCACCCCAGTCAAGCTCACTGTTGAACCCCTGTTTCAGCACAGCCATTAGCACAGAGGAATTGTGTGTTCAGTATCAGTTGCGTGAGCAGGAAACTTCCTTGGCAGAACAAGTAATAAGCTAGGAAAACCCAACTTAGAGTTTCAAAGCCAGATCCAATTCCACTACCTCAAGAGGACCAGGATGCCACACCAACAGGCCACCAGACCACAGGCCTAAAGCCCCCAGTCAGTCATAGGAGCGCAATGGCTCACAGGCCAGCTAGCTAAGGCCCCATCCCTGTGCAGGACACGGGGTGGGGAGGACAGATGTCTGAGCCAAGTTTCCCAAAGGGGGAACAAAGGCCAGCCCACAGGAAGTGCTACATGGAATCGACAAGGCAGGAAGAATCCTCAAACTTCCTCAGGATGTGTGTCCTATAGTGTCTAGGAGAAGACCAACAAAATCCTCCTTAGAACCTGTTGTTGGCCCCAAAGGCCAAGGAGCCTGCTTATTTCTGCTAATACTCCAATATCTGGACCTGTGCTGGAACATAACATGCACTTGATTAAGCTTTCTAATAATAAATATTTATTTACCAGGTACCTCTATTGAGATGAAGGACTCTATACAAAGCCTACTGATTCTTCAAACAGACAGGGTTCCTCAGAGAGGTGAAGTAACATGGTCAAGTTCATATAACCAGCAAGGCCTGAACCGTGACTTTCAGGCTGATACTTCCTGCAAAGCCAAGCAATAATAATGCCACCAGTTCTAAGCCTCCATCACATGCCAGACAGGCAGGGCTCTGCCACTACGCTCTGGGCCCCACACGCACCAAACAAAAGGCAACTTCAGTCCAAGAAGAACAAAGCCCCCTGGCCTGGGGACTACAGCTAACAGCTGGCAAAATGGGGGCTCCAACTTCAGACATTTTTCAGCACTCAAGGTGTAGTCATGAAAGGGAGAGGCCATCGTGGAAGTTGAAATCCTTTACTACGAAAATTAGGATATGCTCAAAGAAGCTACACATCACCATGGCACCTACCAGACACAAGAGAGCAAGACCTTGTCACCTAGCAAGCCCAGCCCCAAACCTGGGCTGCGTAAGGTCCTTCTCCTTCGGGCCTCCATCTGCCCATGTGTTGAACAAGATGAATCAGACTGTAGGTTTGGGGAATCTGAAATCTTATCACTCATTTGAAACCAAATAAATATTAATGTGATACTGTGTTGTGACAGCTTTCTGCAGTTTATAACAACACTTTCACATTGATTATCTCATCTAATCCAACAACCCTGCTGTTGAACTACTATACTCACTTGCAGAGCAGAAAACAATGACTCAGAGTGTAAGTGACTTCATCACACTCACATAGTAGGTAGGTGGTAGAACAAAGCTTGTGACCCCAAACCCAGTCCACTGGCTTCCTCCCCCAAACAGGGCTGTCAGGAGGAAGAGAGGGGCCCAGAAAGGGAATGTGGGGAAAAACAAGCTCAAAAAAAAAAAAAAAAAAAGACCCAAGCTGGGCCTAGTGGCACAGATCTGCATTCCCAGCACTCCGGGAGGCTGAAGCAGGGAGATCACAGTGGAAGCCCAGTGTAGGCAACTTAATGACTTAATGAGACTCTGTCTGAAAATAAAAATAAAAATTAAAGAAATGGTCTGGGGATACAGCTCAGTGTGAAGACCTTGAGTTCTAGCCCCACTACAAAGAGAGAGAGAGAGAGAGAGAGAGAGAGAGAATCAACAATAGGGAGCTAGGAGTATAACTAAGTGGTTAGAGTGCTTGCCTAGCAAGTGACAGGCCCTGGGTTCAATACCCCAGTACCATACAAGCCAGATGCGGTAGCACACATCTGTAATTCTAGCACTCACATAGGAGGCTGAGGTAGGAAGATTGCTGTGTTTTTGAGGCCAGCATGAGCCACCTAGTGAGTTCAGGACCAGCCTAGATTACAAAGCAAGACCTCAAAAAAAATTTTTTAAAGGAATCAATAATGGACAGGCAGTTCATAAAAAAGGAAACACACATGAGTTGGTTTAACCATGAGAGAAAGACTGCAAATTAAAACTCCAGAGAGACACTGGATAAAGATCAAAAACGGTAATTAATATAATATGTTGGTGAAGGTATAAGAAAAAAAGTGCTTCTCATTCATTTCTGATACAAACTGATAAAATTTCATGAATGGGAATGTAGCAATATTCATCAAAATCTGGACCACATGCACCCTTGATTGGGTAGCTGCCCTCAGAGGTACTTATCCTACACATACTTAAACCTGTGCAAACTGACACTTGTACAAAGGGATTCGCTGTCGGCCAGCAGCACCAAGCTAGCAGCATTCTAACTGCCCAATAGAGGACTATAACCAAACCCTGATCGGGCCAAAGCATGAAGTGGATCTTTACACAATGATATGAAATAATCTCTAAAAAACTTAACTAAAAAAAAAAAAGCAAGTTGCACAACAGTGTTCTTAGTTTACTGCTGTTTGTGAAAAAATAAAAAACAAAGGCAAGAAGTCAGGCCATCCCCCGGCAGGTCTCTGCATGCTTTATCTCTGGAAGAACACACTAGAAATTACATAAGCCAGGCATGCTAGTGCACGCCTGTAATCTAAGCTACTACCGAGGCTGAGGCGGGAGGATCCAAATTCCAGGCCAGCCTGAGCAACTTAGCAAGACCCTGTCTCAAAATAAAAAAATATAAAAGGTTGTTACTTAGCTAAGTGACAGCACACTTGCCCTTGAGGTACAGTTAAAAATATATATGATGTGTTGACTTTTAAAAAATTATTATAGTAAAAGACACCTTGCCATTCATCCCCCTCTAAATATCTCCCCTCACTCTGATCATATTTATCCCATAGTTCTGGCCAGTTTCTGAAGCAATTCTGCAAGTCCTCTCTTTGCAAGTGGCTTTAGTTGCACTGGTAGAGCTGCCTCAACGTCCTGAGTTGACTCAAACTGATTAAATTTCATGTTCATTTTGACTTCGGGTAAGAGCCAGAAGTCACAGGGTACCAGATCCCTTAAAAAAGGTAGATGAGGACGCACCACAATGCCTTCACAAGCCTGCCTTTTCTCTGGATGGTACCTGACAGCAGCGTGAAGTCACTGTATTTTTTATCACAACCTGTAGACACAAAAGACTCCCAGAACTGCTTGAGAAAGTGGTGAGAACAATGAGACAAATGTGCTCTGAGTAGGAAGGACTACCCTAGTGAGGGGAGCTGATGGCAACATGTCTTGTCCTGGAATCTAGTTTTTTAATTTAAATATTCACCATTTTTTGGTCATCCCTTGTAGCATGCGCAGGACCCTTTGAGCTAGAACCTCAAAGAAGACAGAAAGAAATTTGGTAGAGAACTGCCATGAGACTGGAAACGCCAGGAAGATTTTCATTTGTAACTATGATAATTTTTAAACCCATGGCCTTTATTACATTTCAAAATGTATACAAAATCCCATTTGCCTCCTTCCCATTGGACCACAGCACTCTCCCCGAACCAGTAAGGAAACTGGCTGGTTTGGCACCTGGATGTCCTGGGCTAGGAGACCTGTTCCTCGTGTGACCCTCAGGAATCACTTCCCCTTGAGACTGTTTCTTTCGTGGATCAGTTAATACTTCAAATAGAATCTAAATCAGGCAGGCAAGGTTTACGTGCCTTCCTGACCCCCTGCCTTCCTTACCAGCAAAGGTGTTTATCTTGTTCGGTAAATATTAAAGTACATATGAAAGAAACAGTTCTTGTAAGCAGTGCGTGAACTAAAAGCTAGATCTTGAGGGTGAGTGAAGCCTGGAAGTATTTATGGAGTTGATCAGCTGTTACCGAAGGAAGGCATTCTCTGAGTCAAAACAGGCAGGAACAGCCGCAGCTGCAGTGCACAAGCAACAAAAATTACAGCCCCTTCCCTTTGTCTATGACTGTAGGTCTTGGAACAAGCCTTCAGGTCCACCTGACTGTAATCTCACAGCAGCACAGGGACTGTTTCCACTTTATGAAGGAGAATACAGGCTCCGAGAGGTCACCTGGTGGGCAACAGCTAAACTATGACTACAGTCTAATTCTTTCTCCCGCAAGGTCACAGCCAGAAATCAGCTTTCAAACTAAAGGGGCAAGGCAAGTGTGCCCAAGAAGGTGAGCTTGGCTAGAGGTAGAATCTACCATTTTTAAGTGCTGTTTATAACTGGTTATTTCTGAGTACTGGGATTATTTTAATTTCCTTTCTTTTGTCTTTTTTGCATTCCTTCAAATTTTTATGCATTAAAATCTATTACTTTTTAACAGGAAAAAAATACAATTCAGAGGCTAGATTCATAGTGGTAGAAGACTTGCTTGGCACGCATAAAGCCTTGGGTTTCAAACCTCGTAAAAATAAAGAGAGAGAGAAAGAGAGAGAGAGAGAGAGAGAGAGAGAGAGAGAAGACATAATCACATACACAACTGAAAAGCATATAAAAACACCAAACATAGGTGTGGCTGCTGTTTCCTCAGCAGAAGGGATTGTGGGGTAAAGGCGACCCCATTTTCTCTGTTAAGTTATTCCCTAACACTGGGAGTTTTCAAAATATTACTCTTTAAATGCTTTTAAATATAAATGTTAAACATTTTTGCTGAATAAAACAACCAAAATATTAAATCTTAAAAGGAATATATTTGGAAGAAGTGATTTCTCTAAAGTATTTTTGGCTTAATGATAAGCTATGGCATCAGGAAGCACAGCCTCCCTAGGTCATAGGCAGATGCCCTCTTCCAGGCTGACGGCCACCTGCGTGGGCCCTACTGTTGCACTTGAACCTGCGTCTGTGTCCGGTCACCCCAGCCCCCCGCTGCACACCTGGCAGACGGCAAGAGCCGGAGAGAGTCGTATGGCTCTGGGGTTGGATTGCCTGTTGGTCACATGGTAAGGTAAGTGTGGCCGTTCTCTTTCCACTTGATATAAGCTCTCTTTAAATAATTACAGAACTCAAACTTGAGCAGGCTGCTGCTCTGTGAGAGAGGCACCAGCGACCAGGACTGAAGAATGACATCCCTAGCTTCCAAGAGCTTCTGCAGCCACCTCTGCAGACCACCAAGTTATCTGGGAATTCACTGACACCTTTCTTCCTCTATTAAAACATTTTTTAACTAACCAGAGAAAGCCAGAAAACAGGTAGCCTTGTAAATTTAAAAAAATATTCAAGATAGATAAAATAGTACTGTGGGGATAAAAAAGTAAAGAAATTATTTTAGATGTAATCTGTATGTAGATGGTTTTGAATGACTTGCTCTAGAAAGACAGACAGAAAGAAGAAAGGAAGGAAGGAAGGAAGGAAGGAGGAAGGAAGGAACGAACGAATGAACAAGGAACAAACAAACGAACCTGGCTTGAAGTTCCCAATTTTTACCCAATCTTGCCACCCCTGGCAATGACTTATCCAATGCTCCATGATTCACTGGGGAGGTTGGGAATGGGGATTCTCTTGCTGGAGTTCCTCCTCCGCCTTCTCCTCCGTCCAACCCACTGGTTTAAGGCACATGATTCCATGATAAATTTCTTCCAACTTGCAGTTTAAAGAGAAGTCAGCACCTGTCACCAGGAAAAGGGACATAATCTGGGGACTTGGGGCCTATGGGAAAGGATATCATCCATGGAGATGGGACTGTTTCCTAGCTCCACATGGCTCCAGGAGCCGCTTTTTTACTCTCTGTCCAGTACCTGCTGGTAGTGCTCCAAAGAGCACTGGCCAAAGCACATGGCACCCACAATTCACAATTCCTGGTTTGTAACACCCTATATCACCATCAGTAGAGAGAGATTAACGAGATACAGGATGTCTAAAATGGGAACAACAGGGACCTCAGGCTCAGGAAGGGACAAGATCTAAGGGCCTACAGAAAAGAGGGGCAGCCCAATACTCCCTCTGGACTCCCAAGCACAATCTTCTCACAGCCACCCTCTCATCTCCTGAGCAGCTGCAACATTATCTAAACAAGATTTTCTCTCCTAACTCACAATTACAGAGAAATCGACTGAAGTTCCATTTTTCTGGGGGAGTTCCAGTTGCAGCTGTTGCAAAATCACACAACGGGAAGATGGTGCAACTCCAGAACAGCCCAGGATTATTGCTCCAAAGAGGACTCAGCGTTACCTGGGGAACGAACGCGTCTAGACAAAGCCTAAGCCTGAGAGGTGGAAAGGCCCCTTTCAAAACCACCTTTCTCCACAAGCCAAACGTGAGGCGCCACCAGCACCGTGGTCCTGTCCAGTATCTGCACAAGTGGCCTGACTGGGCAGGTCATTTCCACATCTGTGAGCCTCGGGCTGCACATCTGTAAAATGGAAAGGACAATCCTCAGGGACATGTGAATTCGCAGTGTAGATTTCAGATTTCACCGTGCTGTGCCACAGGTTACGACAGCAGTGGCAGGAGGGGTGATAGTTACTGTGGCAATAATTATCATCGTCATTACATTTATTGAGAGTTCACACCACAAAGCAAGCGATGCGTGGGATTACTGCTGTCTGTCAGCCTGGGCTTCGGTCAGGGCCACAGAGGAGAACTTGCACCCAGCCTTCACGCCCATCCTTATGCCCACCCTTGATGTGGTCCACTCCAGACCCAGGGCGTGGGAGGAGCTGTACAGACCACAGACGACACCTCTCATCCCACCCTGCCTGCGAGGCTTGGGAAAACCCAGTCACCCTCGAAGTCACCCTCCCTCTGAAGCTTCCCAAGACCTCTCAGCTTCTCCAGAGCGGCCTCCAGCTGGTTGCTCAGGCCGGAAATCTTGGTCTTCGTACTCGTGATTCTTCCAGACTCTTAGCCCATCCTCAAGGGAGTCCTCAGGCAGCTCAAATTCTCCACTCTCACTTCCCACCCAGTCGGTCACCCGCTCCTCACTCACCAGCCACACCACCACCAGGTTCCTCTGTCCCAAGATATGCCTCTTAACTGCTCCTCCTGCCCACCCGTCCAGACCCTTCTGCTACCAAAGCTGACTGGACACTCTATACTGGCAGCCCGCCACCGCCTGCTGTGAAGCTGTTTCCAGGGCGGGAGCAGGGCGTGCTCAAATCTGGAACTCCAGCTTCTTGCCCAGAGGGGCTGATTGCTGCCTGGACAGAAAAACAGAAAAGACAGACCCAGTGCCGCAGGCCTGTAATCCTAGCATTCCGGGAACTGAGGCAGAAGGACTGCAGGTTCCGGCCCAGCCTGCGCAACTCAGCAATTTAGCGAGACCCTGTTTTCAACATAAAAGCTAAAAAATGACCTGGGAATGTAGTACAGAGTAAAAGCCCTAGGTTCAACCCCTAGTACCACCACCAAAAATAAGGAAAGAATAGGTATCAGGTAATTGTCCACAGTTCTGTACGTAACTAACTCGTGGGACTTACTGGTTTCCTCTACCACGTTGTCTTCAGACCATTTAGTCTGTAGGAAATTCTGATTATTACTGAAACTGGCAACACCCAGATGCCACTAGTTCTTCAGATACTGAACCTGCTCATCTTTTCAACCACTCATTGGATCAGTCTTGTTATCCTATTTCACAGGCGAGAAAACCGAGACCCAGACAGGGCAAGTAACATTCCCCCAAGTCACTTGGCTGTTAAACGGCAAACCCTGGACCCAGCTAAGAGCTCTGCTCTCAGCCAGTGTTCTAATCTGCTTCCCATGACCCCCAAAGCCAGAGCCTGGGCTGCGCTCATCTCCAGGGACCGGCTGACACCACTCCTCTGGTTGTCTTGAAGCTGCATCATTGAAAATCCACCGACTGCCAGGCATGGGAGCACACACCACCTGTAATCCCAGCACTCGAGGAGGCTGAGGCAGGAGGATCACAAGTCTGAGCCCAGTTTGGACAACACAAGGTCAATCATCACATGGTTTCTCCAATATGTGAAATCCAAAGTGAAAGAGCAAAATAAAAGAACAATGGTAGGAAACAGGGAAACGGATTTGGTGTAGAAGGAAAGGGCATGGAGGTGGTGGGGGGAGTGGGGAGGATGCAGGGACAAAATGCAGCAGTACATACACGTTCCGATTCCTTAATGTGATTATTACATACCGTAAATACACACTAATAAAAAGAGTAATTTGGGATAACAATGAAAAAGAACGGTGGATGTAGCTTAGTGCAAAAGCCCTGAGTCAATCCCTACCTAGCTCTCCCCCCTCTCCCCCGCTAAAAAAATACCTACTGACCCATCATCTGAGTAAAAGACGTCTCTTCTCCTTCTGGAGTAGACTCTAAGCCCTCCTCCCTCTCCCACTGTGTCACACCCTAACTTCGGTGACCAACATGGATACTCTGAGTATCTATAGTCTTAGTTGGTCCGACCTGGGCCTGCCCTGGCTCTTGAAAAGCAGCCTCTACCCAGGACACCTGGACTATAGTCTGGGCCCACACCACCTCCAGTACCCCAAGGGAGGCCACAAGGTACAGGAAGTAACTGCCTCATTCCTGCCAGGGGATAAACCGGAAAGTACCGGCCACGCCTCTCCCTCAGGCAGTAGAACAAACAGCAAGCGCTAGAGAGAGCGCCCAGGGCCGTGCCCAGGGCCGCACCCACGGAAAAGGAGGGACCAGAGAGAGTGCTGGGAGGTCACTGGGGCACTGGGGCATAACTTCCCAGGTAAGGCCTTGGTCATACCTGCCCGCCAGACCCCTGGGGGTCTGCATGGCTTGGTCAACAAAGGAGCTCTACCTGCCAGCGCCATAGAACAAGCTGACAGACTATCTCCGGCAGTGCTGGGAGGGCTGTATGAGCTCAGTGGGAGGCCAGCACAGCCCAAGGGCTTAGCCAATTCATTCACTTATTCAAGAAACATCCAGCCAGGCACCAGTATAGACCCCCACCTGGCAGCATGTACAGAAATTAAGTCAGAGTGGATCAAAGAGCGTGGGAGGAAATACAGGAGCAAAAGCTTCATGGTACTGGGTTTAACAGTGATTTTTCAGATGTAACACCAAGACTCAGGCAACAAGAAAAAAACTGGCAAGCTGGACTTCGTGAAGACGTTCAAAAAGCACTATTAATAAAGTAAGAGACAACCCACCAAATGGAAGACAATACCTGTAAGTCGCACGTGGGATGAGAGGTTAATATCCTGAGAACATAAAGAAGCAAAACTCAACAACAAAAAATTAGAGCTGAATCAAAAGTGGGCAAAGGACTTGATATTTTGAAGATATTTCAAAGAAAATCTGCAAATACGTTCCCCACCCCCACCCCCGCCCCCGCCCAGGGAAATGCAAATCAAAGCTATTGTGAATGTACAACTTCACAACCATTAGAATGGCTACTTGGGGTGGAGGAGCTTGCCTAGCAAGCACAAGGCTCTGAGTTGATTCCCCAGCACCACATAAAGT
This sequence comes from Ctenodactylus gundi, assembly GCA_004027205.1. NCBI lineage: Eukaryota > Metazoa > Chordata > Mammalia > Rodentia > Ctenodactylidae > Ctenodactylus > Ctenodactylus gundi. The sequence continues at coordinate 21,881 of PVKB01005273.1, forward strand.
GGGGCGTGGTGGCGCACAGCTGTAATCCCAGCACTCGTGAGGCTGAGACAGGAGGACTGCCATGAATCCAAGACGCTAGCCTGGGCAACATACTGAGTTCAGGACCCTGTCTCAAAAAAAGGGGGTCGCGGGGGGGGGGGGGGGGGGTCAGGAGGGGACTACTAACAAACACCAGAAAATAGCAAGCGTCTGCCAAGCACATGGAGAAAATAGAACCCTTGGGCCCCACAGTGGGAATGTGAAAAGGTGCAGCTGTCATGTCAAACAGAGCTGCAGTTACTCAAACAAAAAGAAAACTGCCACCAGATCCAGGAGATCTACTCTTCAGTACATGCCCCAAAGAACTAAAAGCCTGGTTGTAAACCAGAGATCTTTAAACCCATGCTACAGCACCATTATTCATAATAGCCAGGCCATGGAAATAACCCTAGAGTCCATCAATGAATGAACGGGAAAATGAAAATATGGGTGCATGAATGCAATGAAATAGTATCCTTCCTTAAAAAGGGAAAGAAATTCTGACACATGCCTGAGTAAACGCTGAAAATATTATGCTCAGTGAAACAAGCCAATCACAAGTAGACAACTGGTCTAGGGGCGGCGCTCAGTGGCTCACTCGCCTGCGTGGGGCACACAAGGTCCTGAGTTCGATGCCCCAGTACCACACAAAAACTAGCCGGACATGGTGGTACATGCCTGTGATCTCAGCACTTGGGAGGCTAAGGCAGGAGGATTGCTGTGAATCTGAAGCCAGCCTGGGCTGCACAGTGAGTCAGAGAACAGCCTGAACTGCAGAGTGAGACCTTACCTCAAAAAAGGACTGTATGAGTCCATTTATATGAGGTACCTCCAGCAGCCAAGTCATAGAAACTGTAAGCAGAATGGGGGCTGCCAGGGTCAGGGAAGCCATGGGGACATACTGTTTCAGAGATACAAAGTTGCAGTTTTACAAGATGAAAAGCGTTATGGGCACGGAGAGTGGTGACGGTTGCACAATATGATCAATGTTTAATTCCACTGAACTGTACATACACTTAACTAACATGAGCCAGGCTTAATGGGGCAGGCCTCTAATCCTAGCATTCTGGGCGGCTAAGACAGGAGGGTGGCAAGTTTGAGCCTAGCCTCAGCAATTTAGCAAAAACACTGTCTCCAAATTGAAAAATAATAATAATAATAATAACAATAAACATTTTAGAGAAACTTGACCTTCTGTGTCTGACTCACCTCACTGAGCAGGATGGTCTCAAGTTGGGTCCATTTACCTACAAAAGCCTCAAAACTCCCTGTTTTTACTGATGAGTAGTACTCCATTGTGTACATACACCACAATTCTTGTATCCATTGTTCTGTTGATGGGTATTTTGTGAGACACTCAGAACACAGTCATTTCATAGAACTAAATGGGGTGGACAGTGGAGTTGTGGGGGGAGTAAGGGTGTGGGAAGGTCAAAAGGGAAAGCGGAAGGGTTTGTAACTATGATGTGATATATACGTACACAAAATAGTCAGGTTCAATGTAAACATTATGCATCGCATGCATACATATTACTAAAATGGGGAAAATACACTATACTCAGCTTCTAAAATAATAATAATAATAATAAACACTTAAGAGGTGGGGGTGCTGGGGTTGGAGAGCCAAACACAAAGACCCTAAACTCAACCCCCGGTACAAAAAGAAAGGGAAGTCGGCAAATTTTAAGTTATATACATTTATCATAATTTTTAAAAACTGAGAAGAAAAAGAAACATTCATCGGGAGCCAAGCGTATGGCAGCCCAGTCTAAGGGACGCAGTGAAAGCCACTCAGACAACAGCAGTCCTCGCAGAGCCTCCAAGCCCAGCAAGAGGTAACCAGTGAGGTACACACGTGAACAAACAGAAGTGACTCAGGGTGTCACATGCCTGAAGGGAAAGAGATCTGTGTCGGGTAACGGACATGGGGAGATAACGAGGACCTGGGAAGGCCCCACTGAGTAGGAGGCACTCAAGGACCTGAAGGAGGTAAGGGAAATTTCCAGGAAAAGCATTCCCAGCAGAAGGAACAGTGGCCCCATACCAGCTGGAAGGTGAACCCCAGCTGCCCTCTACGCAGCACAGCTCAGGAAGCAAGCAGAGCTGTGACCCGGCCTTGGTGCCAGGGTCTAATGTTTTGCTACCCTATTCTGCTGCTTGTTCTGGGACTGTGGCCATATCCTCTGGTCTCTGAGGTCTTGATAAATCAAATGACCACTGGCCCGAGGGTATTTATTTGTGCTGGACGTCTAGCCCAGGGCCTCACTGAGCTACAAACCTGGCCTACATTTTTACTTAACTTTGAGACAGTTCTTACTAAGTCTCTAAATCGCTCAGGCTGGGATCAAATTGGCAATCCTCCTGCCTCACCCTCTCAGGAGTGCTGGGATGCCACACCTCTAGGACCAGCAAGTACCTCTGGATGGATGTACTTCCCCTGCTTCCTCTTTCAGCCCTTCTTTCAACTCACCACCTCTTAAAGTAACCCTGATCCCCATGCCTCCAGTGACTTGTCCCTCCCTCATGGGGGTGTGCGGCTGAGGAGGGAAGACAGCATTCTGGGGGTGAAGACGAACACAGGAAATGGGGTACAGTAGCATCCTATCATGTCACCCTTTGCGCCTTCATTTTTCCAGCTGGGAAATAGGGATGTTTTCCTCTCACCTACAGCACAGCACTGATGTGAAAAGAAAACAGAGGTGTCAAGTAAGGAAGCCATCGGCTCTGCCTAAGCACTACAAAGGGCTTTCTGTCCCCTTCCTGGCGCTCCTAAGCTACATGCTACCTGTGCTCCGAATGCCAGCAGGATAGAGGAGAGGGACGTGGCAGAGTTGGTAGTAGACATTCTGCAAGTAATACCTTACATTTCAGGACCTGAGCAGGAGTGTCACCAGAAGGAACATTTTTAAACAAAAGCCTCAAGGCCTATGCACAAAGATTCTCATCCAGTAGGTCTGGGACAGGCCCAGATGTGTAATTATGAGCTTCTTAACTGCATACTTGGTTCTCATGTGCACTCGTGATTGAGAACCACTGATTGGCTCTCCTGGGCCTGGAAGGGAAGTCCTATTATTACCTGCACCTGGGAGCTGGCGAACAGGGGCACAGAGCGACTATCTAACTCCCGCGATCACACAGCTAAGCAGTAATAAGCTAAGGTCTGAACCATGGTTGGACTCTGAAGCCCAAGCTCCATTAATCACTTAGCTACTCCAGTTTCTCCAGGCCAATTGGCACTTACCTCGTGCCCGCCCAATCACACTGTCTTGCCTACCCAGTGCAGCCTTGGAAACCTGAAAGACAGTAACTCATCTGCACAGGCTACAGGCTATATTAACTTTCAAAGAAAGTTTTATGGCTGGTCTCATTCCTTATTCATCCAGTATCATCAAGGGATAATGTGTGCTCATAGTAAGTGAGGTTTATAAGTAACTTTTATAAGCAAACCTTTCCTCTGCTTCTGACCAACTTCCTATCTGGATGGCAGCATTCAAATGCCCCGCACACTTCTTGCTCCTCCAACAGAGAACAGGAACACAACCCAATCCTCCTTTGGGTGACACACTGTCTCAGTGACCAGGTAGGCTTGCACCACTGTGCAGTAATCAACCCAGGAGCAAGAGGGGTGTCCTGGAACCTTTGCTCCTTCACTAAATGGCCCCATGTTGCTGTTGGGCTTGCAGTCCGTCCACCCATCTGCCTCTGGTAGCACCTCAGCCTTCATCTGGGCTGACACAAACACATGCGCACAACAGATGTGCTGCCTGCAGTGTCACGAGGCCCGGATGTGACTGCCACGCTGGTAAGGACTGTACAGAAGCTAAGGGCAAGCTGGCCCTAAGGAAGAAGGCAGGGGGGCAGAACAAACATGGGGGTTCTGAGCAAGCTGGAGCATGGAGTTACCGTGCTTGGCCTCACCACTGTGGGCACGGTGGCTGTAGTCCTGCAGCCCTCCTCGCCCCTGCACCTCCCTGGGTGCCTCCTTCCTCCTAAGTGCAGGCCAGCCTGTCCAGTCTGCCCAGCAGCTGACCAATGGGCATGTGAAGTGGGCACAGCTGACCAGGCATCTCCCTGCAGTTAGATTCCTGAAGCTGTGCACTCCTCTCAGAGGGGCCAAAGCGACACCTGGAGCCCCTAACCGAGGTTTCTTGAGACAGGGTCTTGCTCTCAGCCCAGGCTGATCCTGAACTCACTATGGAGTCGAGGCTGGCCTTGGACTTAGGGCAATCCTGCATCAGCTTCCTGAGTGCTGGGATCGCAGGTGTGCGCCACCATACCCACTTCATGTGGTGCTGGGGAATCGAACTCTGGCACTTAGCACTTGACTTAGCACTTACAAGGCAAGCGCTTTAATTGCTGAGCCGTTCCTCCCCTAACAGGGTTTTAACCACCCATGAGATCCAGGCTTCAGTGCTTGCCTCTGATGGCTGCGTGTGTGCAGCTCACCTTGATGGCAAGAGTGACAGGCCTCTCTCGCAGGATGGGTACAACACCCCACGGTTTCACCCGCTTATCAGAAGGTGCCTCCGGATGAGGTGAATGTCAGGGTAATTTTCAGAAAAATCGAACAGCATTTGTCCATTGGTTGAATCATTCACCAAATATTTATTGGGACCTGTGGGTCTGCCACCAGAGGCCATTAAGGCACGGGACGAGGATCTGAGGGTGAGCCGGCTCACCAAGGCCCCTCACCTAAGTCAGACCCCTCACCCTTAAGGGGATGGATAAAGAGAAGACAGCCCAGGATGAACCCATAATAGAAGCGGTAGCTGGCAGAGGCCAGAGTCACACTTAACCAGGCCAGGGAAAGGCCAGAGGTGGGGACGGATCCAGCACAGGCCCTGAATAAGTGGATACCCTCCCATACAGCCACCTCCCCCACCACAAACCACTCCCCAAATCAAACCCCTTCTTGCAGCCCAATCTCAGCAGGCGGCTCACTTCCACCATTCTCACAGGCCCTGCCACCCACCCTGCAAGGCCACACGTGCTCCCCTTTTGGTGCCCTCACCGGGATTAGCTGCATGGCAGTGGTGGGGACCACACGCTCCAAAGCCGGGCAGGCCTAAGCTCAAGTCTCACTCCTCCTGCCACCCAGCCAGGTGATTTGGGGAAAGCCACTGAAATTTTCTAAGCCTCCGTGTTCTCCTGCGTCATATTTCAAACCACACTGGCTGGTGGAGGATTACCCAAGATAATGCAGCCAAAGGTCCTGACTTAGGACCTGGCACATGCCCGGTGGTGTGATTACTCTAATAACGATAATGATGATGGTGGTGGTGTTGAAACCCGCTGCTGACTCCTCTCTGTGAGCCAAGTCAGACTTCTCACCAGGCCCCCTCCAAAGCTCTCTCCTCGGCAGCCCCTTGGCAGGCCGGGTGGCTGGCTGTGCCGCGCTGGGTGGCTGGAGGGCAGACATAAGCTCACCAGGGTGGGGCTGGGGTGCGGCTCAGGAGCCTGCAGGAGGCCTGGCGCGCTCTTCAGCAGCCCCCACGCCTCTTCAGCGCGACAACGTGCAGAGTGAAGTCGGGAAACGGAAAGTGTCCATAACAACATGGAGTCGCAGGGCAAAAAGAGGCACCTGACCAGGCCCAGGGGTGCAGGCCAGTAATCCCAGTCCTCTGGGAGGCTGTGGCAAGAGGATGGCAAGTTGGTGACCAGCCTAGGCAACTTAAAACACTCAGCAAGACTCTCTCAAAATCAAAAACAAAAATGTACTGGGGAGGTAGCTCGGAGTGAAGGCCCTGGGCTCGATCCCCAGTACCACAATAAGAGGCAGATACCTGCAGCCAGGCGTGGTGGCTCATGCTGATACTCCCAGCACTATGACAGGCTAAAGCAGGAAGATTCCGAGTCCTAAGCAAGTTCAACCTAAGCAATTTAGTGACTTAGTGAGATCCTGATTCAAAATTAAAAATGGAAAAGGTGCTAAGGATGTAGCCCAGTGTGAAGGCCCTAGGTTCAACACCCAGTACCACAAAAAAAAAAAAAGAAGGGATATATAGGAAAAGGGACCTCGAGAAGGGGACATTAAGCTGGGCCTTGAAGGAGGCAGCTGGACATGGGGAAGTGAGACGGGACAACCGCATGACCTCAGTATAAGGGGCCCCATGAGAAGAGCAACAGTGGCTGGGCATGCCTTTAACTCCAGCACTCTGGAAGGCGGAGACAGGAAGATTACAAGCTCTGACCGAGCGGGGCAACTTCACTGTGCCTCAAAATAAAAATGAAGAGCTGGGGATGTAGCTCTGGACATGTGCTGTAAGTTCAATCCCAGCAACACACACACACACACACACACACACACACACACACACACACCACCTCCCCCACCCCCACCCCCACCCCCACCCAGTGCTACAGTCCAGGCTCAGTCTCAAGTCTCAATCTACCCCATCTACGACATGGGGGTCACAACAGGGGCCGCTTCCTATGATCAAACATGATCTCACACTAAAGCTAAAGTGGGGCCTGGCAAAGCGATTTTCTTACTAGGTTAGTTAACAGTTGTTAACTGTCTTCTCAACACCATTTTTATGCAAGATATAGCTAAAGACCCAGCCAGCCTGGAACACCTGCCATCAGAGTTCACATTGAGGATGTTGTTACATTGGAAGCTAAGCCCGGATGGTACAGGTGTGTGATCCCAGCACTTTGGGAGGCTGAGACAGCAGGATCACAAGTTCAAGCCCAGCCTGCACAACTCAGTGAGATCCCATCCCAAAAGTGAAACTCGAAAGAAAGATGGTCTGGGGACATAGCTCAGGGTGAAGGCCCTGGGCTCCATCCTCAGTACCAAAAATATAAGGCTATGTTGTTTCACTCTTGCCACAGCAGGCACTGTATGGCGTAACCGCACACACACGGTACTTGATGTGGGGGAAGAACAGTTGGACAGATGAATAACTGAGGCTTCTGCAGGTCATGCGGGGAGGGCTGCAGATGTTTTGGACAGAGGACCATACGCAGCATGAAGGCCAGGTCCCCCTCGGCGCCCAGGAACCAGGCAGGGCCCTCCCAGTGTTCTGGGTACCACACTTCCCTGCATGGCGCCGAGACCAGAAATAAAGGCGTGAGCAGCCACGTTGCCAAGGATGTTTGCCATGGCAACATCAGGGAGCGACTCGTGGGCCGGCTGCTGCAACCGCTCAGGGCCTGCCTTCTCTGTCTCCTCACTCTCCGTGGGCTAAATGACTATGCTCTGCCAGGCAATCACAAGGAAAAAATACGGCTGCAGAGCTGTGGGGCAGCACCGATCTCCGCCAAGCAGGGCTCACCCGGTTGAGTTCCCAGACAGTGGAGTCCCTGCTGTGCAGAGCCCAGCCCTGGCCACGCAGACAGCTGCTGAGGGTCCTATCCTGCCCCTCGGGGTGACCTGGAGAGACTTCCTCGTCTGTTCCCACTCTGCAAGCTCACTTCAAGGTAGGAACATTCAGATGGACTCTAAAGCACTGGCAGCCCCTCTCAAGCTCATGGTGACATCTGCGTATTTCATATTACTTTGCATCATTATCTTTGTGGTATCACAGTGACTGTCACGTATGGAGGGCTTACTATATGTGCCAGACGATGTTGGAAACAAACTCTTATTATCCCCAATTCTACATATGAAACCACAAGAACCAGAGAGATTAAGGTGTTTGTTGAAGGTCACACTGCCAGTTCAGTGTTGGAGCCCAGATTTAGAACTTAGCAGTTGCAACTCCGAAACTCAATGTTCTTAACTACTACCTCTTTTTTTTTTTTTTTTTTTTGCCTCTCTTCAAGCAGCATCTAATTGAATTTGGTTTCCTAAAAGTCTGCATTGCCACATTTGCTAAGGTAACACGAGACTTCTCTTTAAGTATGGGGGGGTGGGGGGGGGAGAAAAAACAAATCCTACAGAACCTCAGGGCCATAAGGGCTGGGCTTCGATGCCCCATCACCACATAGGCCGGGCATGGTGGTGCACACCTGTAACCTCAGCACTTGGGAGGCTGAGGCAGGAGGGCTGCTGTGCATGTGAGAATAGCCTGGACTACAGAGCAACAATCTGTCCCCAACACAAAACAAACAAACAAAATACGAAACAGTATCAGGGCCTACATTCTAGTGGTCTCTTTTTAATACTAGGGTTTTTTTTTTGTTTGTTTAGTTGGATGGTGGGTTTTTGGTACTAGGAATCAAGCGCCAAAGACTTCACACTGAGCTATGTCCCCAGCTTTTTTGTTCCTCTCTCTGTCTCTGTCTTTCTCTCTCCCTTTTGCTTTTTGACATATGGTCTAACTATGTCACTAAGTTGCCCAAGCTGGGCTCGAACTCATGATCATCTTGCCTCAGCCTCACAAAGTGCTGGGATCACAGGAGTATACCACCAGGTCCAGCTTAAGGGCTACTGTTGGTTGAACATTTCTAAACACTTCACAAGAACTGCCTCAAATGGTCTTCACTCAAACCTTTTCAAGTATGCACTATTAGATATGAGCCCCATTTCCTAGATAAAAACATCAAGGCAAAAGAATCCCAGCACCAAAGGCACAGGGCTTCCCCTAAACAAAGTCCAATTCTAGGATTCAAATTTCTCTCAGACACCTGGGCAATAATGAGGGCGAGTGTTTGTTTTCTTACTGAAAACACCAGTCTAATTACAGGCCTTTGAGCACAAGTTTTTGTTTTGTTTTGTTTTGTTTTAATATTTTGAACCAGGTCCAGTGGTGCAGAATTTATTTTCTACCGGTGTGTTGTGGGCCACTATGAACCCATGTGATGCTGGGGAACTCAGGTCACCCATACTTGCCGGGCAAATGCTCTTAACTGCTGAACTATGCCAGAAGCCCTGGGGGTAATTAATCAATGACTTGATTTGTAAAAGTCTCTCTGGTGTCTGACTCCAGACCTGGGGCGGCAACTCAGTCTCTGTCCTATTAAAAGAGCAGAGTGGGACACCTGGGGTCCATCCGTGTGACCTCAGGCCAAACCCCTCCTCTCTAAGACTGTGAACTGGGCTGCTGATCACATCCTCCACCTAGCCTGGCCTGTCTCTGCCCTGGACATTCATCTAATGAGAGCCTACAGTCACCACAAGGGGCACAAGTGGTAGGAGGGAGAAATGTAGCCTGTCCAGGGCCATATGGACCTACCCTGGAGTCCAGCAGTCACCCACAGCCCGGGAACCTGAGGCAACAGTACCTCTCAGGGAATACTTACCCTACCCCTCCCTTAGAGCCAAGACACTACCAAGTCCTGATATCAAACAAGAACCTGCCCGGGAGCCAGGGGCCTGCCAATCCAAATCCCAGCACCCCAGCGCCCTCTGTTCTGGGAAACACGAGCAGATCGGGTGCTCTCCAGGTGCTCTCTCAAGCCAGCAGGAGAGGGAGCTGCTCATGGCCAAGGTTTAAATGCCAGATCGACCATTCACTGGCCATGAGACCCTGAGCAACTAAAACAACTCTGTGTCTGCAATTTCATCACTCGCCAGGTAGGAAAAACAGAACGGACCTCAAAGGCTACTGAGAGAAACCCATGCTGCTGCCCCAAAAGCCCCTTCACAGATCCACACGGAGCCACTCAGGGGTGAAGAAGCAAGTGGCACGGGTGAAACCAGAGTAGCTCCATGTTGCTATGGGTGGAAGCTGGCTATCTGGGACTGCGGGCTCACTGAGCTTCTCCCAGTACCGTCTACTTCAGAATAGTGTTAACATCTTCCATAGAAAAATGTTTAGAATGCCAAGTTCTCTTCAGAGCACCTGATGCCTAAACTCTTCTGCTCTGAAATTCATCCACCATCCTGAGAATGCAAGTTCAAGCCCCACCTCAGCAAACTCAGCAAACTGGCAAGACCCTGTCTCAAAATAAAAAATAAAATGGGCCAAGGGTGCAGCTGAGTGCAAAGACTTTGGGTTCAATACCGCAGATCTGGAAGAAAAACAATTCTCCTGTCTTTCCAGCTTTCAGTCCCACGGTAGAAATAAAAACCCGCCCAGATGCCGCCCGCAGGGCAGTAAAGTCACACTGCACATGGGCGGAGGAGGCTGGACAGCTGGCTCACAGGGTTGGGGCGGAGGGTGGTGGCCAGAGGACATTCCTGTTCAGCACTTATCAGTCCAGCCCATCTCAGGAACTCACACACAGAAGCTATAAAGGAAGAAACAGCACGTGCCCTGAAGAGGCGTTCACCCACATGTGAGGACACACTAAGTGTCTCCTGCGTTCCGGGAACCTGCCTGTTCACCATGAGAAAAACAGTGAATGGGACAGACAAGGATCCTTTTCATGGAGAGCTTAACGTTCTGGAGTTATTTTTTTTTTCCTCACTTACTTTTTGGTTGGTTGGTCGGTTTCTCTGTTGCAGGGTACTGGGGATAGGGCCCAGGACTTTCATGCTCATCTACATCCAGCCTGTTTTTATTTTTGATTTTGAGACAGAGTCTCACAAAGTCACTAAGTTGCCCAGTCTGTCTGGGCTTGAACTGCAATCCTCCTGCCTTGCTTCCCATAAATTACAGGTCTGTGCCACCAGGCCCAGCAGCAATGATTCCTAAAATAACACAATGCAGTCTACATGAGAAGCATGTGTCATGGGTGCCTGGCATACTCAGGCATGTGTCACAAGCTCTAGGCCACACTGCCACTTTCATTTCACCCATTCTTCTCAACAGCTTCATATGCGAGTACTATTTATCAGTATCTTTCTTTCTTTGCTTGTTTTTATTTTATTTTTTTTTTGAGATGTCTCGCTCTATAGCCCAAGCTGGTCCTGAACATCTATGTAACCCAGGCTGGTCTCACATACACAGCAATCCTTCTGCCTCAGCCTCTCAAGTACTGGGATTACAGTCACACACCACCAGTTTATGTGGTTCTGGCAAATGCTTCAACTACTGATCTATGCCCTCAGCCCCACCTTCCCACATGTAGGAGTGGAAGTTCAGAGAGATGACAGACCGTGCAGGTCTCCACTAGCAAACCACAGTAGCAGAACTCAAGCCCAGTGAGAGTGATTCCAGAGTGCTCTGCGGCCCCACAGGCAGGAACAGAGGGCCCCGAGATGAGGGGGACCTCACAGTGATGGCTTGGGAGTGGAGCCTGTGGGACAAGCAGGGAAATGGTAGAACTGGAGAAGAGGAGACAGCCAACTAGAGCATGAGCCAGGCCTCCAGGAGAAAACTCCTCAGCACACTCTGGGTGGGTCTCACAGGAACATGCTGTTGATTATTCCTAGTTTTGTACACAAACCAAATAGGGTCAGAGAGATTAAGACACTCGCTCAAGGTCACACTAGGTGATGCACATCTGCGGTTAAACTTAGGGAAAGTCAACAATTCAGGATAAACTGGGGCCTATACCTTCCAACATCAAGGACCACAAGCCCTTGAACATCAATCAGGTTTAAAGGTTAGGCCTGCATTTAAAAGTATGGGGGAAGCCCTGAGTTCATTCCCCAGTGCTACAAAAAGCTGGGCTTGGTGTCACACATCTGTAATCCCAGCACAGGGGAGGCTGAGGCAGAGGACTGTCCAGTCTAAGGCCAACCTGGGCTATCCAGTGAGTTCAGGACTAGCCTGCGCTAGAGTGAGACCCTGTCTCGAAAGAAAGAAAGAAAGAAAGAAAGAAAGAAAGAAAGAAAGAAAGAAAAAAGAAAGAAAGAAAGAAAGATAGATACTGGGGAGCTGAGCGATGGTGCCATGAAAACTCATAAAGGAAATTTAAATATATTTTACTAAGAAAAAACACCAATCTTAAAAGGTTACATACTGCATGATTCCAACTCTCCTGACATTCTGCAAAAGGTAAATCTACGAAGACAGGAAAAATACTGTTGGTTGCCAGGATTGAGGGCAAGGAGGTATGAGGAGGTGGAGCCCAGAGGGCATGAGGGCAATTAAACTACAGCACGTGATGTTAGAAGGGTGGGCACACATCATCAGACACTGGCCCAAACCCAGAATGCACCATGCCAACGGTGAACCATGGGCTCTGGGTGACAATGATGTGCCCATACAAGTTCACCCCTGGTAGTAGATGCATGCTCTGGTGAGGATATTAATACTGAAGGTGTGCTAGAGGTAGAGTACAGGGAAAATCTCTGTACCTTCCCCTCAATTTTAATGTAAATCTAAAGATAGTTTTGATGTGCTTGTGTGTGTTTGATTCTGTATATATATATATGTGTACGTGTGTATGTATGTGTGTGTTACTAGGGATCAAGCCCACAGCTTTCTCACTTAGCACTGATACATCCTAAGTCCATTTTTATTTTTAACTTTGAGATACAATCTCACTAAGTTGACCAGATTGGACTCAAACTTGAAATCTTCCTGTCTCAGCCTCACAAAGTGCTAGGATCACAGGCCTGTACCACCAGACCAGGCTAGGGTTTGTTCATTCATTTTTCTTTTCACTTTTTTAGGTGACACTGGACGTACTCTAAGAGGATTGATAAGCCATCATGCTACTGACAAAGGCAAAGATGGGTCTAGTGGCAATTGTAGGACCCCAGATGGAGTTGAGAAAAGAATTTGGGCCAGAAGTCAGGGAGAGAACAGAAAGTCAATCCATCTGAAGTGGTTCTCTACGAACTGAGGGTCTGTGGGTTGGAAAGGAGGCATGTGACGGCCTTCGGGGACAGACAGGAACTCATCCTACACCTTCATTTCCAAACGACTTTATTTGGACTCCATTCACTCTCACAAAGTAAGAATTATGCTTCTCTTCTTTTCATTCAAAAAAAAAAATGCTTTTTCAGACAGGGTCTCACTCTAGCCCAGGCTGGTTTTGAACTCACTTTGTAGCCCAGTGTGGCCTCAGCCTCATGGCAATCCTCCTGCCTCAGCCTCCCAAGTGCTGGGACTAGAGGTGTGCGCCACCACACCCCGCTTTATGTGGTGCTGGGGAATCAAACTCAGGGCCTTATACTTGCAAGTGCTTTAACCACTGTATCATTCCTCCAGCCCAAATATATTTTTTAAATTCAGGCATGGTGGTCAGCTCTAGACTTCATCCTGTCCTCCTAAAGTGCTTCAAAGAGAAAAGTCTGAAGGTCACTTAATATATACTGTATTATTACATTCCAACCTGGAAAGTTGGGGAGTCTATTATCCCCATTTCACAGATTAGGAAACAGAGGCGTAGATCAGCAGGGGGAGTTTGGAGTTCTGGTTTCTTCTCTCTACATAATGTGCCTTCATTTGCTCAAGGTGCTGGAAAAAAACAATCCTGACCAAAAGCAGAGAGAGTAATGCCTGTCTCCAGTGAGCCTGAAGTGAGGTGGGTGGGAGCCTTCCTCCTCGCCGCACTCACAGGCAGTGGGGGCAGGGTCTGGGGCGAGTCTGAGTGCTCTGTAACTGTCAAGTCTACTGTAAACTGGAAAACAACACATATATTGCATAGAATCTCTGTGAGGATAAAATATAGTAAGGCAAATAGAAGATTCGGCAGAGCACACAGGAAAGAAGATGCCGACAAAGACGGCCGTTACCACTGCAATGCTCTTGTCATTGCCTCTCTTCCAAGCCCAAGGCTCCATTTCAGGGCTGCTTCTGACTCAGGCCAGCGTTCCTTCTATTATTTCAGAGAGGGAAGGAACAGGGTGACTCATAGCATGGCATAGCGGAGCCTTTGGCTGGCCGGCACCAGCTGGATGTGAGGGCCCCCGAGGTGAAGGGGAAATATGAGCCCCCAGGCCCAGCTGCTAGGTTGTTGCCTTTCCTGGGTTTCACAGGCATCTGATCATTAGCACTAGCCAGGGAGCCCAGTGAAAATGGAGCTGAAGTCTCTAGGGAACCTGTCCCCATCTGAGCTCAAGGAAAGAAGTTACTTCCTTTGGGCCCACACAGATGAAGGGTGGGCATATGCACCCAACTAGGGCTCGACTTCAGCCTGCTCCTATCCATGGCCTTGGAAAGTAGTAGGCCCAGCTTGGGGGGTGGGGGGGGGGGACTGCAGCAATATTGCAGACTTACCAAGGGGGCACCGGGACTTCAGGTCATTTCCTAATTCATGTGGCAGGAGTCCCTTCAGGGCACTCAGTTTCTACTTGCTTATTTATTGAAATTGGACCCAGGACCTTCAAATTGAGCTCCATTCCCCAGTCCATTCTTTATTTTGAGACAGGGTCTCCCTAAGTCACCAAGTTGCCCAGGCAGGGCTTGAACTTGCAATCCCCCTGCCTCAGCCTCCCAGAGTGCTGGGATCACAAGCCTGGGCCAGCAGGCCTAGAAGAGTTTCAACTTTAGAACTGGAGAAGAGCAGAATAATGATCACAAAATACGCCAACTTCACACAGTCATTGGAGAGAACAGAACCGCATGTAGCCTGTGATCTGGGCATCCCAAGTAATTAAAGAAATGCAGTTCACAAACAATAAAGGTCAGAATTTATTGAGGAAGAGACCGGTAAAATTGCAAACATCAAGAGCTATCTGTGGATGGAGAAGGAGGCATTCCCACACAATCCTGGTGAGTGTGTAAATTAGTACAATTGTTCTAGAAGGCAATCCAGAAATATGTTTAACAAATGCCTGCTTAGCGCCTTTGATAGAATGAGCCCACTTCTAGGAATTCAAATGAAGAAAGAGACACATGCGCAAAGATACTCGATTCACCACAGCTTACAATGACCCAAAAACTTAAATAACAAAAAATGGATTCAATACATTTTGGGTCAACAATTAAATACCATATAACCATTAAGATATTAAGTAGCATATTTATTGGTGTGGAAAGATGTTCACAGCATATTGTTTGGAGGAAGAAAAAAAAACAAGTTATAAGCAACATGATTCCAAGTTACAGATGATACATAACTCCAATTTTCAAAAAGGAAGTGACCTATATGAAAAAGTCTAGAATTCTATATGAAAACAATGGTGGTCATCTTTGGATATTCTTTATTTCTTTTCTTAACGCACCCAAGTTTTTTCTAACAATTCTGCAATTTTGTTTAAGTGAAGGATTGGACAAGGATTGGACAAATGATTTGTAAAGCCCCTGCCGTCTCTGACATTACGGTGATCTGTGACAGATGCCCAAGTGACTCTGAACAAGCCGTATCTAGCATGGGCTTACTGTGTGGCCTCTGGAGCACCAGCTTGTGCCACAACTACAGCCCTCTATACTCCTTTCCCGACACTCGCTGCCTAACTGTCACCCCCACCAGCCCGGGAGCTTCTGCTTGGCAGGACCTACTTGCACCCCCCCCCCCCCCCCCCCAATCCCTGTGTCTGGCCAAGAGCTGAGCAAAAGGACACTGCTCAGCACGCTGACAGGTGTCATCACAGGCACAAAGAAATGAAAGGCACAACTCTAGCTTCTGGAGTCCTACTAACCACAGGACTCAGACATAAAGTACTTGATTGTGTAACAAGCCACAAAAACCAGGAGAGAAAACAGGGCAGCCAGGCAGGGAGGGCCTGTGACAGGAGAAGGCCACGCAGCACGGGTGGGAAGGGGCACAGGCTGAGCAAAGGTAAAGCCAGCCCAAAGTCCTCTGGAACGCATTCCTCAAACCTTTCCAAGAAACTTTCACAATTCTTGCTGTACTAAATTTCTGTCCTTTGGCCCCAGTGGGTAAAAGTTAAGCGTCCTAAACAAGTTCTCCCTCTCTAATCTAACCCTGGGTTAGTCTCCAAAGGCAAATATATATATATATATATATATATATATATATATATATATCTTTTGAACAAGGACAAAGAATTGTTATTTTATCCACTTTTTCCAACCCTCCCGAGGAGAGGGCTGGAGGAAGGAAGGGGCAGGGAAGGTCCCTGGGAAGTGGGGACCTCAGGAACACCAGGCATTTCACATGTAAACGCTGCTCAGCCCACCCAGGCCACTGGACTCTCCTGCAGGCTCCACCGGCCCCATTTGACAGGTGGAGGATGAGGCTCCCGGAGGTGCACATGGCTTGACCGGGGTCACCCAGCCAGAGAGTGGGGAAGGTGACTCCACTCAGGCCTTCTGACTCCAAGTCCAGTGCTATTCCAAGGTAACACACAGGACCTGGAGTCAGGAGCCCTGGGTGGCTCTGTCACCCGCTGGCTGAGTGGTCCTGTACAAGCCGCTCACCCTCGCAGCCTCGTTCCCCAAATGTAAAATGAGGGGTTCAGGGCCCGCCCCGGGGCCTCTTCCGGCCAGGCTCCCTGAGCCTTCTAGGGGTGGCTACAAAGCTCAGCCTAGCCATTACATTTCCCAAGTTGGGCCGGCAAAGATCACCAGAGCTGCCTAGGCCTGTCACGTGGTTAAATAAAAAAAAAGCAAACGTCCCAGATTAACTTTCACTGCATTGCTTCTGCTGACACCTGATTACCCAATTTTCTAGTTTCCTTGGGTGAAGAGCCCTGCCCAGCAGGCTAGCTGGCTGCTGCAGGGGTAAGTAATCATCGGTGAGCCAAACACTGAAAATGGTGTGAAACCCCAAGGTCAAGTCCAGAAGAGGCCAGCCTTGCTACTGGTCCCCTAAGAGTCGCTAGCTATTCTGGGCCTCCCTAACACGCATCGCGGTGTAGACTGCAGAGGCTTGGCGACCACCCCAGGCAAGTGTGAGATTTGGGGACAGTATCTTCCCAGAGCGCACAGCCCACCGTCCCCAGCCCAGGCCTGCGGGTCCCAGGCTATCGGCTCCGGGGAGCCAAGGTTGAGACCCGCCTTCGGCGCAGGCACAGGCGCGGGGCGTGTGACCGAGGCCGGCGACGGCGGCGGGAGCTCCACTGCAGTTTCGTCAGAGGTAAAGGTACGCGCCCGGCGCGCGCGGCGTGTGCACACATTGACACACTCGCGCGCGCAGCCCGCTCGTCGAACACCCTCCCTCCGCCCCGGCCCTCGAGGAGCGCGAGCACAAGCCCCCAGTCCCTTTGGCCCGGGCCTCGAACCCACCCAAGCACGCCCGCCACCGACCACACGGCCCCGAGGCTTCGGGACGCAGCGGCGTCCGCAGGGAGCCGGGACCGGCCTTCTCCCGCGCGCAGCGGGCTCTCTCTCGGCGACACCCCGCCACGCAGCGCCGTCCGGCCGCCAGCCCGAAGTCGCCACCCGGAGTCCGCCGAGAGCTGAACGTCTCGGTAGCCGCGTCCCCCTCCGAGTCGCGTTTCACCGCAAGGAGTCGGCTAGCAAGCTCTCCCCGCCCACCCGGTCCCATGACAGCTGCTACCGCCCAAAGACTGGCAGATTATAACAAGCAGCAAAGTTCCCCTCTCTCCTCCCACCTCCAGGGCCCTCCGCCCTCCCCCGCCCTCCCGGTGTTATGCAAAACGGGCCGGCACCGCGCTCCCCTCCAGGTACCACGCCGGGCCCCGCGGCCGCGCCCGTTCCGCCCCGCGGCCCCTCGCGGTCCCAGGCGTGCTCCCGCGTGCAGGGTCCTCTCCGGGGCTCCCCGCACCCCCAGCCGCCCTGTCGTCCGCAGCCGGGCACCCGCACATACAACCCCAACTCTGGAGCCAAACTTTACGCTTGCAACAGGCGCGGGGTGGGGGACACGGGAAAGGCTGGGGGCGCGCGCGCCCCGCGCAGTCGTTTTTGGTCACTACTCATCCCGGCAGCACTCCACTCCGAGTCTCCGGGCCACCGGCTCACCCGCCACCCCCGAACGCCAGAGCACCGTCTCCGGTCACGCGCGTGTCGCCGGCGGGGCTCCCACGAGCGGCTAAGCGCCTGGCCTTCCCTTCCCCCTGCAGGGCGGAGCGCGCGCCGGGCCGCGCGCCGCGGGGAGACCCGGCGCCCCCCAGACGGTCCTTCCGCCCCGTCCTGCCTCGCCTTCCTCAGGGAGGGGCTCCGCCGGAGCGAAACCAGGAAGGCGCTCTCTCCGCCCGCAGGTCCACGTGCCCGCGGACCCCACGCCCTCAGCGGGCTACTGACGGGAAACTCCGCGCTGCGGGTGCTGCGGGGACCCGCGGGGTGCCACGCGCGGCACTGGGGGAAGCAGGGGCCGCAGGGGAAGACTCGGCGGGTAGGGGCGAGCGCCCGCGCCGGGGCCACAGGTCCACGCGAAAGTACGGCCGCGAGTGCCGGGCGCTCGGAACGCGCCGACAGCCCCGGCGCCGGCCGGGGTCTCCGACGCCGCGGGGCGCGACCTCCGCGGGGAAGCGCGGCGCCCCCAGCTCCGCCCGCGGGGGAGGCACCCCCAGGTGGCCGGGCTGGACCCTCCCCGGGGCAGGGCGCCATCCGGAGCCCCTCGGCTCCAGACCCCGCGCCAAGCGCATCGCAGGGCGCGCGGAGGGGCTCTGCAGCCCGGCGCCCCGGCTCCTCGGGCGCCGCCGCGGGTCCCGGCCTCCGCGCGGCGGCTGCGGCTTCGGCCCCGGCGGCTCGGCCCCCGGCCCCAGTCTGCGCCCGGCCGGCCGTACCTGCGCGTCGGCGAGATAGCTGAGGAAGAAGGAGGAGAGCTCCTCATCCAGCAGAGCGCCGCAGTCGTTCCCCGCCATCTTCCAGCCGCGGCTGCAGCGTGCGGCGGAGTCAGCGCCGAGCCGGCCGGGGGGAGGGAGCGAGCGAGGGCGGAGGCGGAGGCGGCGCGGCCGGCGGGCGGCGGGGGGCGGAGCTCGGCCGGGCTGCCGCAGGGCCGCTGGTGGCGGGGGCGGGGCCGCGCGGCGGCCGCGCCAGCCGGGGGGTCGCGCCCCCACTTCCCTGCGCGGCGCCTGGCGACCTCGCCGGGTCCCCCGCCCGCAGCATGGAGGACAGCGCCCGCGGCCGGGCAGCGGTACGCCGGGCAGCCGCCCGGTGCCTGCGCAGCAATGCAGGCAGCCCCCTGCTTGCACTGGAGCGGATCGCGTCGCGTCAGCCCTGGGCGGGCCCCTCCAGACAACATGCTTATGCACAGTTGGGGAAACTGAGGCTGGAGAAGGAGTCAAACCTCGCTTGAAGACGCGGAAAACTCCAGAGGCCTGAATCTCTCTGCCCATGTTGCAAGGCCAGAAAGATAAGAAATTACTACGGGCCAAAGGGGAAATTAGAGAAGGCTCCTTGAAGGAGGTGGCATTTCATCTGAGAAAGTTGCATTGACTGATCCGTACTCCAAAGGATGCATTCTGTTAATCCTGGCCATATTGTTCCCTCCCTGTGCCACACAACAGCTTACCCAGAGTGAGAGAGAGAGAGAGAGAGAGAGAGAGAGAGAGAGAGAGAGAGAGAGAGAGAGAGGGAGAGAGAGAGAGACCTTACTTCTCTTACCATAGCCCGCATCTTGACTTAAGGAGGCTCCTGACAGCCTTGGAGACCCTCTGGCCTTCTAGTCCCTAGGCTGAACCCTTCCGCAAAGGGTCTGCACCCCGGCAGCCTTTCCCCGGAGTCATGACATTTTCAGGACATCTTTGCTCGCTACATTTCCCACTGTCAACCCATTCTTCCTCCTGCCACCCCCACCATGGTGGGTTTCCTGAGCTCTGCCGTCATTTCCTTTAAAAACTGGACCATTGTGATTTTTTTCATTTGTTTCAGCGAGGACTTGACCTTTGGGTCTCTCCATAATAGACTCTAAGATCCACGAAAGCAAGATCTACATCTGCTTTTTTGTTTTGTTTTGTTTTTGTTTTTCATACTAGGGAATGAACTCAGGGCCTATAAACTGAGCCACATCTCCAGCCTACGGCCTTTTTACTTACTTTGCGACAAGGTCTTGGCTAAGTTGCCCAGGCTGTGCTTGAACTTGTGATCCTCTTATCTCAGCCTCCCAGAGCGTGGGTATTGCAGGTGATTGGCACCACACCCTACATGCGGATTGTACTTGCTGCAATCTCCTCTTCTGAGCAGGAGTGTGGAGACGACGTTGGACGATTCTAATTTCTGCCATCACCATATTGTGCACCATGAGGGAAAGGACTGTCAGGCATGCATTCAGAGCGAGTGCCTGAACCAGACCCAGAACTTGGCCTCCTGACTCCAGCCTTGAACTCTCATGATCATGCCCTCCTGTTTGCCAATGGGAGATGAGGGGACCGCCTGGAAGAAGGCACAAAGGCGGGTACTTTTAGGTCTGTTTTATTGAGCATACCTGCCTCCTGCACTCCACCTTCCCTGCCCTCCTGAGGGCTGCATCGCCCTGTGGGGCTAGCGAGGCCTCCCTTCCAGCCAGAGGAGGAAGCAGAGTCCCCAGCACACTTGCTCAGACTTGACCAGCAGAGTAAGAGCTTCCTTCTCCTGCACTCTGAGGTTCCCAGAACCGCAGGGTGTGATTTCACTCTTTGGGCTTAAGGCCAGACGCTTTTAAGGAACAATGTATGCCAGCAGAGAGCCTTCATCTGGCCTCGGAGCACTAGACAGGGATCAGGAGCCCAGGGTTCTGCTCCAGCTCCTGCCATGTTTACCCAATGTTGTTCCAACATTGACAATCCAGGAGATTAAGAGCAAGGGCCCTAGAGTCATGGTGCCTCATTTGAATCCTAGCAAGTCATTGAGTCTTAGGCCTTGGTTTCCTTATCTATATAAATGAGAATGGCAATATTACTTCACAAGAATGTTATGATGACCAGAGTGATAATGCATGTAAAGTGCTTTGCCTAGTTCCTTACCTCAAGAAGGAAATGCTGAGCTCTCTGGTCTTCTGTTCCCTCATCTAAAAACAGAGATCACGTGTGTTTCCCTTGAAGGCACTGGTCAGTGTTACCTGCCTTCTTTCTAGCACTGGCAGGATGCTGGTTTGCCTCGGACTCCCATATGATTACATGGGAATCCTGGGGTGAACTAACAACATGCTGTTGTTTTACTTAAAAGCAAAAGGCCATTCACTTAACCTCTCTGAGTCTCAGTCTTCTCATCCATATAGTAGTGATAGTAATGGTACTGTTCCACACAGAGACTTTGTAAGGATTAAGTGAAACAATGTAGCCAGGCCTGGTGACAAAAGCCTGTAATTGAGGCTAAGGCAGGAGGATCTGAAGTTCAAGCCCACCCTGGGCAACTTAGAGACTTACCAAAATCCTGTCTCAAAATCAAAACTAAAAAAAAAAAAAAGACTGTTGTTACAGCTCAATGCAAAGGAGGCCTGGGTTAGGGGAGGAGGAGGAGGAGGAGGAGGAAAGAAAGGAAGAAAGAAAGTGCTTGGGTCTGTTGAACACTAAAGTCCTGTGGGATGCTCTCAGACATGTCCCTATTGGGCTTGGCCTTTGACTGGGGTTGATCCTTCATCGCCTATGGCTATGGCCTTGCAAAGGCCTTACTATAGCATCCTTCAGTGCCATGCCAGGAAAGAACTCAACAACACTTGCCTGGTGGCTTGGTTCATTGTATTTTAATGCTCCAAAGTTGAAAGAAAGCCACATATTGCCTGGTCACTGGGACTGCCTCACTAATCCTTAAAAAAAGAGTCCTTAGACCAGACTTCTGTCTGCTAAGAAACATAGGCAAGAACTCATCTGAGCACTCACACTTTCTTTTCAGAAACATCTTGTCCCAGGATTTCCTTTCTCACAGGCCTCTCGCTGTGTCAGCCACATTCCATTCAGGAATTGGATGTTTTTCACCAAGATCAAGAAACCGCAGATTCTCGGCCATTGTGCACCATGTGGCCTGCCGTCTCTGACTGTTCTCCTACCCGGGCAAGTGAAGAGCGAGGCTGCAGGCAACACTACAGAATCCCCTGGCCCAGGTGTGCCAGCAGTTTGTAGGTCTCAACTAAAACATCGTAGCTTCTCTGCACAGAGCATGTGCCCGACACCTAAGTGTGTGTCAGCCTAATCCTTCCAACAGCCCTCGGAAGGGTGAATCATGATGTCCGTTTTATGACTGAAAAACTGAAGCTTAAATGGGGTTCAAGTGATTAGCTCCAGACCAAACAATGAGAGACAGAGCTGTGATCTGAAGCCAGGTCTGTGCCCGGTCCAAGCCACAGACACTGGAAAGGGCGTAAGGTACACTCACGGCAGTTAGCCACCCCTGGGATGCTATGAGCATGGTGCCACAGTTCGTATTTTATCACTTCCATGGGAAGGACCACTATAATGCCAGTCTTAGGCTTGGTGTGGCACCCTTCTACCTTCCCTGCCTTTGATTGGCCTTGCCTCCCCTGCAAGTAGTGGAAGGTGAGGCCTGCACCTTGCTGGCCCCAAGCCCAGAGCTGTCCAGCCCTATGCGGGTGGCTCTTGCAAAGGGAACCTACAGGATTTGCCTGGACTAATTTAGTGTATGCCGGCAAATGATCAAAAGTGAAAACATCAGCATCTTCTCCCTTCTCATGATAGGAGAATCTTTTATTCAAACACTACAGCTGTGGTTCTCAGGCTCTAGCAGATGCGGTGGCTACTGGGTTCTGTCGCTAGAGATTGCAGTGCAATAGGCCTGGAGTGGGCCCCTGACTTACCAGGCTTCTCTAGCTGACAGGCAGGAGGAAACTGCCCATCATTCAACAGGTGTTTAGTAGCTCCCATTCTGTGCCAGCCACTGTGCTAGGTGCCATGAGCAAACTAGTGAACTCAACAGCCACTATCCCTGCCCATGTTCTGTTCTACTCAGCTGCGGGGTAAACTTCTGCTGAATGAGGGAGGGAGAAGGTGGGTCTTGACAATCACTGGGGTTTCCTGCCAGCCACCAGCGACTCTGACTCTGTGACCCAGACCAGGGAGCCAGATGCCTATCTTTTTCCCAGCTTCTATCCAGGAGGCAGGGACTCCAGCCAAGAGGAACTAAAAAGGCACCTGCTTCATATTATTCATTCTGAAAGCCATCTCCACCTTCCATTGAGTGGGAGGCTTCAGAACTGCACAAGGGCTGTGGAAAGGGTGTTTATCTGCTGGTTTCAGTAGGTAGGTAGGGGAGTGTGGCTCGGGTCACGCAGCCCACAGCTGCAGAGGCAGGACTGGAAGCCAGGGCTCCACATTGTATGGGTAGTGCTTAGGCACTTGAAATCCTGTCGGCCATAAGCAAGGTAGTCCTTTGTGTGCGGCAGTGCCCTGTCTTCCCCTGGGGCCAGTCTGCTGAACTCACCAGTGCAGTTTGGAAGAAACGTTTCGCAGAACTTTTTTTTTTTTTTTTTTTTCTGTGCTAAGAAGTGGTTAAAGGGCTTCCCAATCAGAAGGGGCAGAGCTACACATCATCCGACTCAGCGCTCCCTGTTCCTCCACCCGCTCCTCAGCCTCAGCATGACTGCAGAGAGCACAGGGGTGATGTGTAATGAGGGTGGGTGAGGGAACAATACATTGTTCTTATGTGTTTTCATGTGGGGGGGAAATCCAAAACCAACAACGTCCTATTCAGGGCTTCAGGGCTCTTCATCTGCCCACTTCATAGATGGAGAAACACAGCCCCAGAGACGTGCTCTTCCTTTCTTTTTGTTTTTCTTTCTTTCTTTCTTTCTTTCTTTCTTTCTTTGTCTTTTTTCTTTTTTGTTTGCAGAGACACAAATCTACAAGTTATTATTCAATACATACTGTATATGTATGTACACAAATGTACACACATGAGTGACGTATACATGTGTGTCAGGACAGTAACATTTAAAAAGACAATCATTTGATACTAAAAGGCAATATAGCTTACATTTAGCTTATGTAAAATAAATGTTAGTGGAACTGTCTGCTAAGGCACATAGAAAGAATTCTAAGTATTCTGTCACTCACTGGCTTTGGGGTGTTAGGGGAAAAAGTCACTCCTTGGCAAGAATTATCCTAGCATTTCTTATGTTTCCAGGTTTTTTTTTTTTTTTTTTTTTTTTTTTTTTTTTTTTTTTTTTTTTTTTTTTTTTTTTTTTTTTTTTTTTTTTTTTTTGAGTTTGAGACAGGGCCTCACAAAGTTACCGAGTTGCTAGTCAGGGCTTCAATTGGGAATCCTCCTGCCTCAGCCTCCCAGAGTGCTGAGACTGCAAGCTTGCTCCTGACCTGGCCTAGAGTCCTGTGTGGATCAAGTTCCCTCTATAGAAGCCATAGCACTTTATATTCATTATTCAAAGGCATCAATAATGCTCCTTTGGGAATTTATCCCAAGAGTCTGATTCAAAAGATGAGAAAACTACAGCACGATGTTTACGCACACTTTGATCCAACAAGCACTTTTCTATTATGCTGGGTGTCAGGTACCATGCTATAGGGGCACAGGTGGCAACCACAGTGCAGTTGGTCTCCTGTGTCATGCAGCTCCAGTGTCCACCATGTATAGGGGAGAGGGGTGCCACAACACAGTTTGGTAAGGTGCAATCAGTTCTTCAGCAGAGAAAGGTGGGAGCCTGGAGCCTGGAAGAGCTGAGGGACCAGTTAGGAGAAATCTCTTCCCCACTCTGAGGCAGTTTCTCACTCTGCACAACAATGGGCTTGAACTGGACCAGTCATCCTGTCCTTGCCGTACATAGGCATCTCCCACGGGCAAGATGTTCTGATTCCCTCCTTGTTTGCGGGAGAAGTCATCTGGGCTGTATGTGGTTTGGCAGCAGAGGTGGCTGGATCGGGAAGCTGAGAAGAGAATCCGGGTCAGTAGGCCACCCCAGGATGTTCTAGATGGGAAGGAATCTCCTCCACTCCTAGAGCAGCCAGGACTGCAGAGTCCCAGAGAAAGGACATGGCCTTTCAGGTATGCATAGCATCGTGTGCACAGTGTCATGAACAGCAGGACATCATGGGCACAGTACTGTCTATGGGCACAGGTCAGGGTGCAGTGGGGCATCATGGGCACAGCCCTGGTGCCTTCCGCTTCCCCTAGAATCCTGACAGATCTAGGCAAAATGAAGTGGAAGGCTGAGACGTAGCTCTCTGGCACAGCACTTGCCGAGCACACACAGGCCCTGGGTTCTATTCCCTCCATACACTCTCATGCACATGCAAACATGTTGAGGAGGAACTGTCCACATTTTGTCAGAATTTTTTTCATTTTTACATTACATTTTTTTTTTTTTAGTAGTGCTGAGGATAAAACTCAGGGGCTCACATCATGCTCTATCCTCCACCCAGTTTTTCGGTTTTGATTTTGGGTCAAGGTCTTCCCAAGTCATGGAATTGCCCAGGCTGGGCTAGAACTTTTTTTCTTTTTTTTAAACAGGACTTGCTCTGTAGTCCATGCTAGTCCTGAACTTGCTTTGTAGCCCAGGTTGGCCTCAAACACATGGCAATTCTCCTGCCTTGGCCTCCTGTGTGCAGCACCATGCCCAGTTTATGTGGTGCTGAGAATCAAATTCAGGGTCTTGCACTTGTTCGGCAAGCACTTTCACCACTGAGCTACACCCAAGTCCCTGCCCTTGCCTCCCAGATTGTTGGGATTCCAAGCTTGAGCCGCTGGAGCTGGCTAAATTATAAATCATTTTGAGTTACAACAGGAATATGTAATTATTTTTTTCCTGGTATAAAAACAATTCAGAAAAATGTCTAAGATTATTTCCTTGCTAGAGGTTCCCACAGGTAGTGCTTGGGAGTTGACCTCCAGGCTACTGCTCTGATTTATACTCATTTATGTTTGTAGAGAAACTCATAAGTTGTGTTTTTACAAAAATGGAATCTTACTAGAATTACTGTTTTGAAATTTCCTTGAAGGGTTTTCCATGTTAGTACCTATATGTTACATTATTCCTTTATTTATTTTAACTAAAATTGAACTTGTTTTTTTAACAGGTAGATACAAATATAAAAGTTGTATGTATTAGTAAGATACCATGTAATGTTCTGGTACATATACACACTGTGTAATATTTAAATTGGGTCAAACATATTTATCTACTCAAATATTTATCATATCTCTGGGGTTAAAAACAGTCAAAACTCTTTAAGTGACTGTACCTCATTCCTCAGAATCATTGTCAAGGTTTTCCCCAGGGAGTGTATCCCAGACTTGCTTAGTAACTATGGGGCCATCATGATTCTAGACTTGTGCCCTCCAGATGACTGTGTGGTCCTGGTTATGTGACTGAAGAGCATGCAAATTTAGCTGGACCCATCAGCACACACCTGTGATCCCAGCACTCAGGGAGGCTTAGGCAGAAGGATCCCAAGTTCAACCTGTGCAACTAACCAGCTTAGCAAGACTTTGTCTCAAAATCAAAAATAAAAATGGGCTGTGGATGTAGCTCAGTGCAAAGGCCCCAGGCTTGATCCCCATCACTGGGAAGGAAAAAAAAAGCAAAGTTTATTAGGAAATAATCACAATGGATGAGTTCCTTTCTCCATTCAATCAGCAAGAGTGTATGGAACACTGACTTCGATCCTTCTTTTTTTTAATACACGGTTGAGCCAGATCTGCAGGTATGGACTCAGTGAATAACATTAATCATGTTGCTACACTGTTTCAAATTGATTCATCATTCCTTCATGAGCAAGCACTCAGCTAAGCTTTGTGGGTCTGTATTAGTAGTGATTCTTTCGTTGTAATAAATAAAAATTCTTACCCAAACTGGCTTTGAGAGATAACATATGGGCTTCTGCAGTGATCACGTTGAGAAGGGTAACATGGTCTTAAAGGTATGGTTGCTCAGTTCATACACGGACGGAGTCAGGGGATGACAGGTGATGGGTTTCAGGCCTAACTAAACCCAGTCCTCTTAGCAGATCCAGCAGAAGAAGCCCTCCTAGACATCCAGCAAAAGTCTGAGGTTCACTCTGACCCTATCTCCATGGTGAAAGTGCTCACTGCTTAGCCAATGCCAGCTCCCATTGGCCGGTATTGGGTTCTATGCCTACTTCTGACTCTAGGAGTTGAAGAGTTTCATATAAAATCCCAAACCAGAGTTTCTTAATAGTGTACCTTTAGATTGCATGGGGGAAAATGTCTCTCTTCCTAATTGAAATGTATCATTTGTTTCGTTTATGACTCTGATAAGTCACGGCCAGGCCTGGTAGAGCAGGATCACAAGTTTGACCTCAACGTGGGCAACTTAATGACTTACGGAGATTTTGTCTCCAGATCAAAATTTTAGAAAATGGGCTGGGGATGTGATGTAGCTCAGTGTGAAGGCCCTGGGCTCATCCCCAAACCACCACAAAAAAGTCACAATAATATTAAAAGTGCCTAAACCATGGACTGATATTGTAGCTCAGTGGCAGGGTGTGCACTTAGCATGTGCAAGACTCAGCAGCCCAGGAAAAAGGGGGAGAAGGAAGAGGGTACAGAGAAAGAAGGAAAAGGAGTGAGGACGAAGGAGAGGAAGAAAGCCAGCTCCCAGGTACCTACTACATTGTCATCGATAGATAGCACAGACATTGGATATCCCATAACATCTGTCACAAAGGACTCAGCAGAGGCCCCTTGGCACACGGCAGCACCACGAGGCTGTGTTACTCCTGACTCTTCGGGTGAGTGGCAAGACCCACCCTCCCAGCCTGCATACCACAGAAGGAAATTTATAGCGTTAATGCCTATATTAAAAGGAAGAAAGTTCTTAAATTCATAATCTAGCCCTCTGCTTTAAGGCCCCGGAAAGAGGCGAATGAACTAATCCTACAGCAAGAAAAGGAAATAATACAAATGTGGCCAGATATTAGTTAAGCAGGGACTATAGAAACAATAGAGAAAAATCAGCAAGACCGATAATTGTTTTTTTGGAAAGGTCAAAATAATGTTAGCAAGTTGAATCAGATTGGCCAAGAAAAAGAAAAGAGAGATGATTTAGAGTGTTTAGAATTTAAAAAATCAAATTTACTAAAATAAAATGGTGTAGAGCAATAAATTAGAGAACTCAGAGAAATGGACACATTCCTACAAAAGTACAAAGCACAACAGCCCTGAGTTCCATTTCCAGCACTAAACAAAACAATAGCAACAACAGAGCCTGCAGAAAACTCACTTGTAGGCCAAAATCTCTTACAAAGAAATGTCAACGCAAGAGCAGAACACTTGAGTATGTAAACAGAGGATTAAACACTGTGTTAGAAAAAAATGCATTTAAGATACATAAAAATGTCTCTGACTCCCAAAGGATTCCAGTCATCAGAGGCAATAAAAGATCATAAAGATGCACCAAATTAAATTTAAGCATAGATGTATAGTGGGACCACTTTGAAAAGATATGCAAAGACAATTCCTGAGAAATTTTTGTTCCATAAAACAAGATTAGTAATTCTTAGCTGTCCTATGTCCCCAACCATTTCTGCAATTATTTTGAGAATCATTTAAGATTTTTTAAAAAGAGGGTATTTTAAACCCTCTAATAGGATAATTACTGTTGGGGCTTGTCACAGTTTATGGAATGTAACCTTCCTTGTGAACTCCGTTCTATTTCCTGCATTGAATTTTCTCCTGCCTCATGGCCTTTGCGCTTGCTGATCCTTTCCCCTGGAATATTCTTTCCACAGCTCCCTTGGGAAGCTACCCTCATCCTTCAGGCCCCAGCTCAAATCTCATCTCCCTGACGACCTGATGTATCCGGTGTCCCCTAGAGCACAAGGCGTTTCCCGCTCCATGGGACATGCTGTGAAATGCTTCTGTTAAGAAGCCGTGAGGCCCATCGCACAGATGAGGAAGCCCAGGACCTGGGAGGAGAAATGATTTACCCAAGTTCTTGTGGCCTGCGGGATAATCTCATCATCGATTGCCCGGGTGGGGAAGCTGCTGCTCTGGGCAAATGCTGAACCGGACAGGACATGGACAGCACGTATGAACAGGGACAGCAAACAGAGGCACGGCTGCACTTCAGAGAGAGGACTAAATCAACACTGGCGAGCCGGAGCTGCGCTCTTTCCAATACATCCCAGGTTCTGTGAAAGGCCAAGATCAGCAAACGGCCCCCCACGTGCCCGATCCACGGGGACGCCCTCTGGGCCATGTTTTGGAAGTTTCTGCCCATGGCTGGCTCCCGGACTGTGTCACAGCGGAGGTGGTGGTGGAGGGAGGCTGCTGTCCTGCTCTCCGCCAGCCCTTCCCAGCCTCGCCACAGCCATGGGCAGACAAGTGTGCCTGCGGCTTCTGAGCCAGTGCATTCGGGGGCAGTTTGTTATAGAGCTGGAGAAAACTGGCCATATGGGTTTTGGGAAGTTATTAAAATAATCTAGGCCTCAGTTACTTCATCCATAAAATGAGATAATTGTAGTATTTGCCTTACAGGATAGTGGTGAGGCTGGAGGCTGCCTAGTAAATGACAGTGTCCTCCATACTACTGGGTCTGCACTCTCAGGTTCCCCATTCACAAATTCCTGTACTCGCTGTGGCATCAACCAACCGTGGATTGCAGATATTCAGCAGAAAACTGCATCTGTGCTGAACACATGCTTACTGCTTTTCCTTGTCGTTATTCCCTTAACAGTGGAGCATGACGACTTTCTACCTAGCATTTACAATGTGCTGGGTATTATAAATGACCCGGATTTGATTTAAAGTACACAGGAGGATATGGCGAGGCTATATGCAAATACTTGGCCATTTTATAAAAGGGACTTGAGCACCACCCTTGAATTTTGGTATCCTCGGGGTGTCCTGGGGTCCCCTGAGGACACAGGGGAGAGTGGCTGTAAGTGATCGTGGGACATCAGATCCTGCAATCATATGAAACCATTAGAAATCATAAACATAAGAATTTATGTAGCAATGTACTCAATTATTACAAGTAAAATTAAGTAACAAACAATTTAAAGAGTAGCACGAAGGGACCCATTGTGATTCCAACGACGTAAAAAAGTCTGGATAAATGTTGGAAAGCAATGTAAAGAAGCAAAGGCCATTATGTAGTTGAGTGGTGGAATTTACATGAAAATTTACACCGAGCACTTTCTCAATGTTGCTATTAAATTCTTAATAATAAGTTATGTCAACACAATTCTCAAGTAGGGATAACGTTTTGCAAAAAGAAAAAGAACATGGAGAGACAAAACAGTGTTTAGATTTTTGAAAAAAGTGTTCTCTACTTAAACCTCTTTTAATTTAATATTCTTAAAAATGATTTTAGTGCAATTATTAAATAGAGAAACTGGTGATTATGTAATTCTTTCAGTGCTATTACAGGCCCAGCAGGGAGCCAAGTGTTCATCTTTCTTTATTTGTTCAATAAATAGAAATTTCCAGAGCTCAGAAGGAGGGCTTTCCGTGCATTTGTGCTTTGATGCTACTCAGCAATTTTATGATGTCAGTGCGGCTATGATCCCCATTTCACAGATGAGAAAACAGAGGCTCGGAGAGATTGAGCTACTCGCTATGTCATTCAGTTTGGAAATGGCAGGACTGAAATCTGAGTCTGGGGCTCTTAAGTCTCTTTCTGTCACAGCTCACAGCAGCAGTCGCTGCTCCAAATGTCTGTGAACTACATAAATAAACAGGAGTGGTGGGGAGGCTTGGGCAAGGCTGGCAGCCCTGCTCTCATAAAGCAGCGGTGCACAGCAGGAAACCCGGGCTTCTGTTCCCAGTCATTGCCCAGCCTTCCCACTGGGCCTTGGGGTCTCCTCTTGGGCTACATGAGAGCTTTGAACAGGTATTTGGAAAAGCCTGGAAAACAATCCAAACCATAATCCCTTAGATCTTAATTTTAACTGATTACAGTTAGTACTTTAATCCTAAAATTGTACTAAAATTATGCCAACAGTAATCAGATCCTGTTCAAAGTAGTATTTAAACTTAAAGTCCCAAGATTTGGGTTCAAAGACAGATTCTTCTCTGATTGTCTCTCGGTTGTGGACAGCAGCAGTCCTGACTCCCTCAGCTGTCATGTGGACTGAGAGAGGTAACCCCATGAAAGCACTGAATGTCAGTAAATGCATGTGTATTCAACACGAAACATCATGAGGCACCAATAGAAAATTACGTAACATTGGTAACTAGCATAAGTCTTGTCTGTTTTGATATGTACTTATAACTTAGCAATTCTTTGATAAGTAGATTTTTTTTAAATATATGAGCTGGGCCCTGTGGTGCAAGCCTATAAACCCAGCACTCTGGGGGGCAGAGAAAGCAGGATACAAGTTGGAGCCCAGCCTGGGCAGCTTAACAGCTTATGAGACCTTGTCTCAAAATCGAAAATGAAAATGGGCTGGGGATGTAGCTGAGTGCAAAGGCCCTGGGCTCACTCCCCAGAACTGGATGATGATGATGATGATATGACTTGCCATAAGGAAAACAAAGTGGTTAGCCAGCCTAACTCTGTGAGGTCCGTCAGGCAGGGGCAATGCCTGTCCAGCCAATGGCCACCCCAGTTCAGTACTGGGTCTGGTTCAGAGCAGGTGTTCAATGAGCATGTGAGGGTGAATGACAACGTGCTCGCATCTCCAGGAGGCCACAATGTGGAGCTGGAGTGGGCGGACCCCTAATATCTCCTGGCTGTCACCCCTGACTAGACAACACGTACTTTCTCATTTCCCCCTCTGTGCTGGCCTTCCCTCTGGCAAGATTCCGACACCTTCAGAGGGTAAGATATCCACTTCTGCCCACGAAACAGTGAACAGCCGAGGGCCAGGCCAGGGCTGCATCTTGGTCATCAGATCTCACAGTAAATGACACAGTGAGTGATCAGTAAATGTTTGTTAAACTGAAATGAACCAAGGGATGAACTTAGATATTATTTATTTATTGTGTGTCTGGAGATTGAGTCAAGGGCTTTCACCATCCCCAGCCATTATTTTTATTTTTAACTTGGATTCAGGATCTTGCTAATTAGGACTTAAATTGGCCAGGCTGGGGATGAAATTGCAAGCTTCCTGCCTCTGCCTCCCAAAACGCTGGGCTCTCAGGCATGTGCCAGCAGTTCCAACTAGTGACTAAAATTTTGAAGATAACATCAAGTGGGGGGGATTTTTGACATTATGAAAATGAAAATCTTGTACAATATTAGTAGGAATGCAAAATACTGTAAATACTTTGGAAAGTTAAACACATATCTTCCAATATGATCCAGAAATCCTATTCCAGGTGGTTATACAAAAGAAATAGAAGGGACAAAGTCTACACCAAGATATATATATATATATATATTGTAACCGGGTTAACAATAGCCAGAAACTGGAAACGGGTGTCTGTCAAGCATATTATGAGTTCTGATTCAGGGAACACCAGAAGAGATGGCCCATTGAATATTGCAGCTCTGAGCATAGGCCTAAGCCAATGCTGAGTGACAGGGCCAGTGACACACACCTATAATCCTAACCTTCTGGAAGGCTGAGGCAGAAAGACTGCAAGTTCAAGCCCAGCCTGGGTGGCTTAGCAGCTTGGTGCCTGAGGTGGG
Organism: Ctenodactylus gundi; assembly: GCA_004027205.1. Lineage (NCBI taxonomy): Eukaryota > Metazoa > Chordata > Mammalia > Rodentia > Ctenodactylidae > Ctenodactylus > Ctenodactylus gundi. The sequence goes on from PVKB01005273.1 coordinate 53,912, forward strand.
GAGGCAGGCAGTATACGTCGTATTAAATAAAACATGTCAGACTCAAAGGATAACATGGCAAAACCCCATATCAAAGTAAAATGGGCTGGAGAAGTAGCTCAGTGTAAAGGCTCTGGGTCAGTCTCCAGTACCACAAAAGAAAGATAGAAATGAAGAAGGAAAGAAATGGGGCTTAGGAATAGCTCAGCAGTTAAAGTGCTTGTCTAGCAAGCGCTGAGAACGTGAGTTTGATTCCCAGGCACCACGTAAGCTGGGTGGTGGCGCACATTCGTAATCCCAGCACTCGAGAGGCGGAGACAAGAGGGTTGTTGTGAGTTCGAGGGCCACAGAGTGAGCTTAGGATCAGCCTGGTCTACAGAGCGAAACCCTGTCTCAAAAAAAGGGAAGGAAGGAAGGAAAGAAGAAAGGAAGGAAGGAAGGAAGTAAGGAAGGAAGGGAGAGTGCAGAGTGTAGTAGAAAGAACAGCGTCCCAGGAGTTAAGAGCCATTCATTCATTCATCCAGTCATCATTTATGGAACACCAGCCTCAAGCCTGTCACCATGCAGCAGTGTGAGCTGCTGGGCTGCTGCCTGTTTGGGTAGGATTCTATACAATCACTCCTAAAAGAATCCTAATGGAAGAGAGCCCAGAGCTAGGGTTTGAGTTGGTGAATGCTGACTCTGCATGCTGAAGGAGGAGCCCGCAGGCCTACAGGGGTCAGGGAAAGCACAGCTTACCTTCCTCTGTATCACTATGGCCTGGTCCAGGCCGCCTCATCCCTTCCCTGACGACCACAGCAGCCTCCTCGCTGGTTCTCCTGGAGTCTCGCTGTCTGGGGTCCACAGAAGCCTGAGCATGAGGGTTTCGCGGTGGCAACCTGAAACCCAGGTGTGACCCTATCACTGTTTGTTTTGTCTGTGTTTTGGCACTGGGGATCCAGCCTGAGGCCTTCACACTGGGCTACGTCCTCAGCCCTTTGCTGTTTTCAATTTTGAGACAAAGTGTTGCCTCTTGCTAAATTGCCCAGGCTCCTCTTGATTCTACCGTGTCCCCTTCCACCCCCTCCTCGGCGTCCCTGAGTGCTGGGATTGCAGCCTGTGCCACCAGGCCCGACTTCCAGGTCATCCATTTTAAGTCAGGAATCTCTAGGGCCCGTTCCATTTCAGGGTTGTGACTTTATGCTTTTCAGTATGTTTTCTCTGTCTCTGTGTGTCCTTATCACTCAAGAGACACCTTTAAAAAAATTGTTATCTGCAGATGTGAGTCACAGATTATAACCGGCTCAATCTGCAGGAGGCTTCACAGCCATCCTGCTGACTTGAGTGCCTGCTCTGAGGAGCTCCAGGGTCACGTTACTGACCCAAAATGCCAAATAAAGCCCAATGAGTGTCCTTTGAAATGGGAGAGGGGATGAGTTCAGAGGCACTGAGGCTCTCCAGGACAATGAGGGCCTCCTGGAATCTAGCAAAAGGCAGTGAGAGAGGCATGGGCCAGACTTCCGGTCTCTCAGATGCTGTGCATCCAAGACACTCCAAAAGCAGTGGGGGAGGTTCTTTCTTCCCGGTCAAGTGGAAAGTTCACCGAACTGGCCATAAATCAATGGACCACTCAGTCTTGGCTTGACCTTGACAATATTGCTTGACCTCTAGCTCAGTTTCTTTGAGTTGCTAGTCAGAGCCAATAAGGACAGCTTGAGCTCATCCAACATTACACATTGTCTTCAATTTCACAAACAGTCAATGTTGTTTAAAGACAAGTAGAAAGCATGAGTAATCAAAAGAGGGGGAAGTATCCCTCAATATCACAATCCAGACACGAGCAGATGTTTTTCTATTTTAACCCAAAATGAGATGACAATTGTGCATCCCCTTCTGTGCCCAATTATTTTCTTTAACAATATATTGTGAACATCTTTCCATGTCATTAAATTTTCTTCTGCATTTTGTCGCTCGGATATAGATAGATGCCCAGGGCCCACGGGTACTCTCCAGCTGAGGCCAGAATCTGCACTTCCTTTCACTCTCCAGAAACATATATCCAATCCCCAAAACACTGCTGACACTGTATGTTTTACTGTATGTTTTTCCTGGACCATGGAGGAGAGTGTGTGTCACTCAGCACCCATCAGTCAAGCATCCTCACTTGTCCCTGCCATGGTCTCTATAGTGTGACTTCATTGCCTGCCTTCCCACCTCAGCTTCCTGAAAACCACCCCAATTCTTCTACCCAACTTTGCTCTCCTGTGCAGCCGAACACCAGCCAGGTAGGTGCCCTTAAAAGTTAATTTTTCTTTATTTATTTTTTCATTCCTTTGGTAAATACTAATACCCTATCACAGGTGGGCATTGTTTTGGGATATGAAAGATTCATTAGTCAAAAAAAGGAAAAAATAATAATTTACATGGAACTTACATTATTCGTTGTTGCCAAGCCTGGTGGCTTAGGCCTAAAATCCCAGCACTCTGGGAGGCTGAGGCAGAAGGATCACAAGTTGAAGTCCATCCTGAGCAATCTGGCAAATTAGTGAGATCCTGTCTCAAAGTAAAAAAAGAAATGGGCTGGGGTTGCAGCATAGCTCAGTGGTTAGTGCACCTGCTAAGCCATGTGCAAGGCCCTGGGTTCGATGCCCCAGAACCCCATAATAAGGGGTGAGGGTGGTGGTGCACACCTGTAATCCCAGAACTTGGGAGACTGAGGCAGGGGATTGCTGTTAGTTTAAGGCCAGCCTGGGCTATATAGTTAGTTCAGGACCAGCCTTAGACTACAGAGGGAGACTGTCTTGAAAACATAAATTAATTAATTAAAAATTTAAAAATAATAACTAAATGTGCTAACAACACAGCTTAGGTTCAAGGCCCTGGATTCAATCCTCAGTACCATTATATAAAAAAACTTTATTATTTACAATCCCTATGAAAGAAGCCTCCCAATTTGTTCAGCAGTCTCCTTTTTTTTAGAATTCTATTTGTTTCCATCTCTATGATAAATAATACTGAAGTGGACATCTGTGTGGCTTAGGCTTGTATTTCATAATTTTCCAAAAAACCTTTCTCAAAAAATCTTGTTTATCTCACATTGATGGTGAAAATTTTTTCTAAAAAGTAAAGTAAAAGCTAAGACAGAATATAAACATAAATCTTCTTGCGTTTCCTTCCACATTTTGGTACTTGATGGTAGACAAAAGCATCTTTCCAAGCTAGCAGGGTATACCCAGCTGTGATCCTAGCATTCTAGGGAGCTGGAACTAGAGGATCATAGTGTGAGCCCAGCCTAGGCAACTGAGCCAGTGTGCAAAACCCTGCCTCAAAGCAGAGGAAAACAAATAATAAAATAAGATAGAGCTTGGGATGCAGCTCAGTGTGGGAGGCCATAGGTTCAATTCCCAGTCACACACACACACAAGAAGTATCTTTTCAGGAAGAAAATATGAGTCTGAGCCACCTTGAGTTAGGTTACCTTTGTGATCCTCCCACGGAAGGGTGGAGGTGACGTTATAGAACAGTCTCCACGCACCATCTAATCCCCCACAGGTGAGCACATGGGCCCCATGGACGGCAGGGCTGAAAACCAGCGCCGCTCTGAAGGCCCTTCCAGGTTTGCCTTATGACTCTCTGAGTGCCCAATGCCAACCCAGAGTCTTACAAATAGCATAGAATTTGTTAATTCTTGAGACAAATGTCTTTTCCAGGCAGTGGCAGTTGTTATTAGTATTAACCAGCTTTACTAGAGAATATTAGTAATAAGTTACTGCTGGACCCACTGGCACAGGCCTGTAATCCCAGAATTCTGGGAGGCAGAGGCAGGAGAATCTCAAGTTTGAGCCCTTAGCAATTTAGCAAGATCTTGTCTCAAAAAAAGCAATAAAATGGGACTGAGGATACAGCTCAGTGAGCAGGCCCTGTGTACCCTCCAGTACCAAATAAGTAAATTATAGTAAATAAACTCCGCCCACTCTCTGGGACAGTTTTACAATCTCTCATGTTGTCTCCTCACATGAGTCTCACAACAAATGCTTACCCTTTGAGGCCCAAGCAGTAACCTACTTCTGTAGGCACCCCTCCCAGCTCTGGAGACTCTGCTCTCGCCGTGTTGGCCTCCATACTGCAGTCCGTCCATGTTGTGCTGACAGTCTCTGGCCCGAGAGGAAGGTCAATTCTTATTCAGCCCCAGTGCCAAACGCTATGCCTGACTCCCAGCAGTTATTTCATAAAAGTCTCTGAATAAAGCACATGGTAGGGAATTCTGCGTGGGATTCTTCTGGCTAGGGGATATCTCAGGGGTTAGAGTGCTTGCCTAGTATGTGCCAGGTCCTGGGTTCGATTCTCCAACATCATGCAAAAATTAGCCAATGTGGCAGGGCATGACTGTAATTCCCGCACTCCAGAGGCTGAAGGCTGAAGCAGGAGGATTGCCATGAGTTTGAGGACAGTCTGGACTGCACAGTGAGTTCAGGACCAGCCTGGACTACAGAGAGAGACCCTATCTCAAAAGGGGTGGGGGGTGGCTGGAGGAATAGCACAGGGGTTAAAGCACATACTTGACAAGCATAAGGCCCTTAGTTCAATTGTCCAGCACCACACAAAAAAGCTGAAAGTAGTGGTGGCATACAACTGTAATTGTTTTTCTCTTTTTCCATCCAACTGTACATCTCTCTTTCTTCTTTGTTCCTGTCTTCTTCCCTTCCTTTCATTTGTGAGAGAAGTATAGTTCGATGGAAAAAGAATAGTAGATATATTGGAAGAAAGGGAGGAGAAAAAGTAAAAAAAAAAAGACGCAAGAAAAAAATAGAGAAAGGAAAAATTGACTTGGTTGAGTCGGAGATCCAAATTTATCTAGAATTCACTTTGGGAATCATTTGCTCAAAGAGGCTTGGCTGAGGGAGGCTTTCTTCACCGAGATTCCAAGCCTTGAGCAAAATTTCCTATGCTAAATTAATGAGAGGCTCAGAAAAGTGATAAATTTGTACATACAATCAAACCAGATAGTTAGGACACCAAGCAAAGCCTCTGAAGAACAGTGAAATCAATTTTCAAAGAAGCACTCCATTGAAGAGATAAAGTTATATGAGCCACAGAAGAGCCACAAGGAAACAGAAGTCTTGAGCAGCCCTGTGAGCCAGCCAGATCTCGGAAACATCCACAGGCCCCTCTTAATTAATGAAAGGAGGACACACCCTCCTGTCGAGTGCGAGTGGAGCATTCTTCAGGATGGACCATATGATCAACCATAAAGCAAATTTCGATAAAGTCAAAAGGATTAAAACCACACAAAGTATGTCTTCAGATAACAAAGGAGTAAAATTAGGAATCCATGAGGGATAGAAATATGGAGAATTTGCAAATGTGTGAAAATTAAACCACACACTCTTGGAGTCGGAGCAAGAGAGTTGGTCTTTTAACATTGGGAAAGAGTTGGGTGTAATCCTAACACTCAGACTAAGGCAGGAGAATTACAGGTTTTATTTTTGTTGAATACAACTAGACCCTGCCTTAAATAAATAATAAAAATGGGCTGAGGATGTAGCTCAGAAGTAAATAAATAAGTATTGGAAAGAATTTCAACATGTTAGCATGGTATCCAGAGCGAGGTCACTCTTCCTAAAGACCTAGCCTATTCAGGTACCGAGCACTGCCCTGAGTGGCCCGCAGGAGCTGAGTGAGGGAAGGGTGGGAGGTGGGTCTGCACAGGGGAGGGCCTGAGGCCTAGCTTGCTGGCTGCTCTCAGAGTTGAGGCTAGGGCCTGCAGCGTGGACCCTGTGAAGGATGTTTGGGCACAGAGGAGAGCTGAACAGACGTCATTTTTGATATGCGGATCCCTGCATTCCCTCCATGAACTTGCTAGATGACAGTGTCTTCTGAAGAGCTTGATGAAATGCAGATTTCCAGACTTGGGGGCGGGGAATTTTGGTTCGGTCATTCTGGGAAGTGGAGGCGGGAGGCCAGGGAGGAGACAATCAGCGAGGGACCGGCATGATTTTGCTTTTTGTCCTTGGTGTCAGCACTGACCATGCCTGTCCTCATTCAAGCCCTCTGTCTTCTGTGTGTTAAAATTTAGACCCTTTAGTTGTGTGGAGCAAGAGTAGTAGACAAAGCACAGGAAGGCTTTTCGGGTTTTTCTTTTTCTTTTTGTTGTTTTTTGAGACAGGGTCTTACTCTGCAGTCAAGGCTGGTCCTGAACTCACCACGTAGTCCACCCTGGCCTTGAACTCATGGCAATCCTCAGGGACGTTTCCTGTGGTGTGATGTGTGGGAAAATCAATGGGGAAGTGTCTCCTGCCACAGTGACCCCAGCCTAGCACTTAAGGGACTGTGGTCATCCCCCTCTTGGTCCCAGCTGCGTGGGTGCTGGTTGGCAGGAGGCAGCCCAGCCAACTGGTCTGAACTTCAACCTCCTGTTATCACTTTTCCTGAGAAACTCAAAAGTAGCCAAGCAATTCAAAGATCTTTTATGACCAGGACAAAAGTCAGCTCCCGCCATCAGCCATTGATTATTCCTGGCCACACCTTGGATGAGATCCTTGCCCCAAGGATCCTTGATCCTTGCGCTAAACAGAATGAGACTGAGGTCTCAGGGATTTTCCTGCTGGTCCTAATACAATGCTGTCTAGATTCCTAGCAGACTCTCTGTCAGGCTGCTTAAAGCAGGAAGCCCTTCCCTGTCACACTCATTAAAGCTGTGTGTGCTGCCTTGGCACAGAGACGCAACCTGCCTTCAAGGACGGATAGACACTGCGAGAGAGAGAGAGAGAGAGAGAGAGAGAGAGAGAGAGAGAGAGTGTGTGTGTGGTACCGGGGATGAGCCCAGGGTCTTGATACTGAGCTACATCTCCAGCCCATTTTTTTGTTTTGTTTTAATTTACAGACAGGAACTCACTAAATTGCTAAACTGCTCCTGCTGGGCTCAAACTTGGTGATCCTTCTGCCTCAGCCTCCCAGCATACTAAGATTATAGTCCTGTGCCACCCGGCCCAGCCAGATTTACATTTACCAGCAGGAGTCTTTCTCTCCCACCAGAGGTGACTATAGCAATCTGAATCAAGAACTTCAAACCGATCCACACCCTTTTGGTCCAGCAGTTCCTTTTCTGGGAGTCTTTTGTGAGGAATTAATCCTTAGTCTGAACAAGGCTCTAGGGTCTAGACAAAGTAGGGGGCAATTGGCATAATCTACCTTAGCTGAAAAGCAGAATTATGCTAGTGATGGACAGATTACTAATGTTTATTGTGCCACAGTGTGAGTAGAGTGTTTTATGTGTGTTATAAATCTCATTGAGTCCCTGTGGAAACCCCATGTGATAGATGTTGGCATATCCTTGTTGTGCAGATAAGAAATCTGAGGCACAGAGAGGTTGCTGGAGATCAGAGAGCTCAAAGCGCATCAGAGCCAGGACTTCCAGAAAAACAAAAAAGGCTTTGTTGATGTGGCTTTAAAAGAGGGAAGGGGAACAAAATTGATGTATGGAATGAATATAACTCCAAATAAAAATGACTCTGATTCATTTTTAAAGACCTCAGTGAAATATTCCAAGACACCAGAGTTTGTCCTTGGGTGCTAGGTGAATGGGTGCTTAGGGACATTTTTTATAGACAGGGTTTCTATACTTCACTATTTTCCCCAATGATAGATTTTTATTTTAAGATATTTTTTGAGCCAGGTCTAGTGGTACAGTCCTTTATTTTCTATTCATTCATTTACTTTCTAATGGTGTGTCTTGTGCCACCATGCCCAGCCTAGGAGGTGCTGGGGAATAGAACCCAGGATCCCCACACTTGCCACGTTAAGTGCTGTTGATCACTGAGCTATGCCTCCAACCCCTGCAATGCTACTTAATACACACACACACACGTGCACACACACACACACACACACACACACACACACACACACAACACACACATATATGGAAAGCAGTATGGAGAGCTCTCAAAAGACTGGAAATAAATATCCCCTTCGATCCAGCGACACCCCTCCTGGGAATATATCCAAAAGAGACCAAAACAACACACAACAGAAATATATGTATATCCATGTTCATAGCAGCACAACTAACAATAGCAAAAATGTGGAAGTCACCAAAATACCCATCAACAGACCAGTGGATACACAAACTGTGGTATTTTTGTACACAATGGAATACTATGCATCAATAAAGTCCAACAGCATGGAGGCCATTGCGGGCAAATGGAAGAAGCTTGAGAACATCATGCTTAGTGAAGTGAGTCAGAAGCAGAAGATGAAACATTGAATGGTCTCTCTGAAATGAGAGACCCAGATCACAGCTCTTATGGAACTTAAAGCAAAAAACAAAGTGAAATAGGGGGGCAGGGTGGGGGAGAAGGGAGGGAAGGAAAAGTGGGGGGGAGGGACAGAAAGAGAGTGGGAAAGCCCTTGTGTCCTTGGCAGGATACGTATGTGCACAAAATGCTCAACTCCATTGTAAACCTTAAATTTTGCACGTATACATATCAATAAAATGGGGAATATATATATATATATATATATATATATATATATATATATGTATAATTTAAAGAAGGAATTGAACTTTGTGTTTGTTTTTAAGGAGGAATGAAGAGCTGAAAATACAAAAAGGTGGCCCCATGCAGAGGGGCTTCAGGAAGTTGAGGAGCTATTGAGCACAGTAAGCACCTAGCCACAGTGGCCTTCAGCTGACCTTGGAAAGTTTCTAACTGGCCTGCTTTGACCTGACCTAGCACCACCTCCACTTCGCGCAGAGAGCGGCAGAGCAAAGCAGCCGAGATGGGGAAAGGCGTGGGGTAAGCCTCAGGAGTTGCAGCAGACCTTGGCTCTAGATTGTGAGGCAGCCCAAGAGAGTTCTCCAGAGGCAGGCCTGGACACAGGATGGGGGAAGAGTGGACATGTGTTTTCCTAGTCCCTCTGTGGGGATGGGAGGGGAGGAAAAACCCAGGCCTTTCAGTGCATCCACTACTGGGACCAGAGAGGGTAGCTCAGGGGCAGGCCCACCCCTCAATGTCCATGCAGTCCCTCTCCCCCCACTGCCAATCCATAATTTAATATGCTCAGCCTAACATAATGTCCAGGTTAAAAATTCTTTTGAAAACATCATTTTTGTTGCTGTATAATATACTACCAAAACATATACACAGTACTTGTGGGAAAAACAGAGCTTTTAAACAGCCCTGCACCCCCCCTAACCCCAGGCAGAACTGGAAGCACCTGTCCCCTTCTCCCCACCTCACCTCTCCCAGGGTATCAGGAGGGCCCAGTCTTGGCAGGCTGGGCAGGCTATGTGAGGGCAGCAGGACAGGCTGGACCCGAGGTCTGAGCCAAGGAGGCTGCGGAGATCAGGGCCAGAGGGGACTCGATGAAGGTCAAGGTCAGGCCAGGACTGCTTTACCAATTGCCTAAAACTCATGACTTTGTTTTAAAAACTCAGTTAATTACAGACTTTGCCCAACATAAATAACAAATAACACAACAGAAAATTTAGATGCAGGGTACTATTTTTATGATAACTGTTTAATTTTCTGGACTAGGGATTCATTACAGGGCCTTCACACTGCTACATTCCCAGCCCATTTTTTAATTTTTTTAAAGACAGGGTCTCATTAAATTGTTAAGTTGCCCAGGCTGGGCTCAAAATTGCAATCTTGTTGCCTCCGCCTCCTGGAGTGCTGGGATGACAGGCCTGTGTCTCCAGGTCCAACCAAAAAAATTTTTATATTTTCCCCTCAAAAGTAAGTTGAGAGGAGGTTTCTGGTTTTATTTTAAATATTTCTGGTCGATATGGCACGATGAGAAATATTTGCATTATTTACAAATATATTGTTACAAAAATTTGGTTTCTACAAGGTGGGCAGCAACATTATTTTTTTTTAAGTAGCTTTGATCCTATGATACAGATACTTGTTTGTATGACAACAGGTACTCAGGGAGAAAAAAAGCATTTCTTTGAGAGTCCTAAATTTATACTGCCAAGCGCATGAGTTAAAATATGCACTACCAAATACAAGAAGTAGAGCTATAGGTTTCGACAGAAAAGTCAATTATCGATCCTCTGTGCCCAGCCACCAGGTGCTTTTCCCAGGGGAACCCATGCTTGCTGTTTTCTGTTCATTTTGGTAGAGTATCTTCTCATTTGCAAATGTATGTGTATACAATCTCCACTAATGTTGTGACGGGCTGTGCGTGAGGAGGATTACACTTATGTGGCCCTCGGTTTTGCGTGGTGTTTTTGCACACTCGATACATCCTGAATGCCTTCCCTTGTGAAGACTTCTGTTGGCTAGTGATCTCAGTCCTGCAATACCTAAAGGGCCAACCCAGCCCTGCTTACAACTCCATGTGGGTGAGAGAAGGGACGAGTGGGGCTGAGGTGTCAAAGGCTCCCTTTTTCCTTCCCTTTCTCCTTGTTTCATTCTTTTTTCTTCTTGCTTCCTGATTTCTAAAATAAAAATAGCCAAGCATGGTGGTACATGTCTGTAATTCCAGCACTCTGGGAAGCGGAGGCAGGAGGATCACAAGTTCAAGCCCAGCCCGGACAACTTAGTGACTTAAGGAGACCCTGTCGCAAAATAAAGATAGGAATGGGATGAAGTCGTATCTCAGTGCCAGAACCATGGGTTCAACATCCGGTCTCTCTCTCTCTCTTTCTCACCAGAAAAGAGCTGTCTGTTTCTTCTGAAGTTGCGCAAGTCCTTCCCATATTCTGCATACGAGATCCTTATTTGGAGTAGATTGTGTTCTTTCGTTCTGTGACTTCCTTTTGTTTCTTAGTACTAGTCTTTGTATATAAAAGCTTTAACTTTTCATGGAGATGAATATATCTATTCTTCTTTTGTTTCTCTTGGTTTAGGTCTAGAAATTTTTACCAAACCCAAGATCATGAAGATTTATTCCTGTGTTGTCTTCTATAACTTTTATAGTTATATCTAAAAGAAAAACTTGTATCTTCATACACTGTAAGTTATTTTATATGTATGGTATGAGGCAAGGTCCAAAATTATTATTGTGAGTATAGATCCAGTTATTCTGGCCCCTCTTTTTTGTGGTACTGGAGGTTGAGCCCAGGGCCATCACACTGAGATACATCCCCAGTCCATACTTTAGTTTTGCTTCTGAGACAGGGTCTTGATAATTAGCTGATTGCCTCTGGTTGGGCTTGAATTTACTATCCTCCTCCGTCAGCCCCCAGCCCTAGTGCTATTTGTTGATGAAATTGTTCTCTCCATTAATAAATGGTCAGGCTCCCTTGTCAAAATCGGGGCCATTGTTGTTTTGTTTACTTGTGGTACTGGGGATTGAACATAGGGCCTTCACTCTGAGCTGTACTCCCAGCCACTGACCATGCGGGGCTCAAACTTGAGATTCTCTTGCCTCAGCTTCCCAAGCAGGACTATAGCTGTGAAGTTTGTTTCTGGACTCTCAGTTTTACTCCTTCGATCTTTACGCATGACTATTTTAAGCTACTACCACATGATTTTTCTTACTGCATTTTTATAGTAATGTTTGTAACTGGGAAATGTGAGTATATCTTGTTCCTCTTTTTCAAGACTGTTTTGGTTAGTTGGATTCTTTTGCAGTTCTCTAGGAATTTCTGTAGCATTGCCTACTTTGGCAAAGTGGAATCTGTGGGACTGAGGGGTTCTGGTAGGGATTACATTGAATCTGTAGATCGTCTTGGGGAATGCTGACATCCTAACAAAATGAAGTTTTCTAACTCACAAAGAAAGTCTATTTAGATCTCTTTTTATTTCTTTTTACATTTTTGTTTTGTTTTGTTTGCAATGCAGTGAATCGAACCCAGAGCCTGGAGTATGTTGAGTAAAATGATATTTTTTAGTTTACACAGTTTATTTTTTTCTTGTGGTACTGGAGAATGAGCCCAGGGCCTTCACAATAAGGTCGCTAATTTGCTGCATTGTCCAAGCTGAGTTCAAACTTGAGATTCTTGTGCCTCAGGATCCCAGAGTGTTGGGATTGCAGGTTTGTGTCACTGGGCCTGGTTAAATTTGTTCTTAAGTACTTTGTACTGGGGATGGAACCCAGGGCCTTATGCACATTAGGCAAATCTTCTACCACTGAGCTATATCCTCAACCTACACACAATTTTTGCTATCAATTTTAGAAAGCAAACACACTTAGTCTATCATGGACATCTTTCTATGTTAGTAGCATAGACAGTAAAAATTATTATATGTAACTTACTGGATACACTATAATTTGTTTCAACAACTCCCTATTATTGACTATCTTGGTCACTTCAGATTTTTAGCTACCAGAAGTAAGGATGCAATGAGCTTCTCTATGATGTACATCTTTGTGCACTTATCCAATTATTTCCCTTGGATAATTTCCCAGAACTGAACTTATTAGGTCAAAGGAGAGGCATACTTTTAAAGCTTTGATGAATGGTGCCAAATTTACCTCCAAAAATATCAGAACAACACCCATTCGGAGCAGCAGTGGATATGCCGGTTCCTCATGCAGGGGCCAATTACAGTTCTCCAAAGGCATTTTCAGAGGGAGGAAACTGGGGCCGGACCTGCTGCTTCACCGGGAGGAAACTTCAAACAAGACAGTAGCAGTCCCAATGTACAGATACCTTCCTCTTAGACCTGCAGGGCCCTTAGCAAACCTATGTTGCAATTTTTATTGCAAAGACACTTTGTCTGGGATCCTCTGCCTGCTTTTTGTCTTTATTCTGCCTCCAGGTTGCAAGCTGCATTTGGCCAGACTATGCATGGCTTGTCCACTGTGTGGGTCTAATGTCTTGTAAGGTGCCTAACACAGGGAAGATCTCAGACAACGTAAGTTCTCATTCATATGGGGAACAAGACAGCTTACCTCGGGGTACAATTATTGCTATCCACGAGGGTAACAATAGCATCTTTCTCAGTAGTGTCTCCAGTGTTAGCATAGTTTCTGGCATATGGTACCTGCTCAATAACTGTTGAATGAATAAATGCAAGAGACGTGCTCTAGGGCATCAACAGTGATAACAGATCTGAAAACTCAGTGCTCTTTTCTGCCTGCTGCCCCCTCTACTCATTTTTATTCTGATGTTAGTTCCATATTTCTATATTCATGGTCCTTGGTTTCTGTGCTTTAACGAAACAGCAGTATTTCTGGTGCCAGAGAAGCCTAGGATATCACCTGTCAGTTGCTGTAAGTCCCATCTAAGACTCTCAGATGATTTTCCAGCGGTGAGGAATTTCCCCTGTGTGCTCAGCTCTGGCTCATGCGTGCCCCCTTTGCCTGGATGCTGTTCTCTGGCTGGTGTCAGCATGAAAGCTATTTTTGACTAAGTGGCTACCTAATCTTATATAACCCTCAGCGATTCAGGCCAAGGTCATTTGACTTAGTGCATGAAAAACACTTCAGTGACCAGTGACCAGTGACCCCCCCCCCCCACTTCCACAAAAGGCCATCCAGAGACCAAGGCTGGCAGGGGAATACCCACAATGGTGACCCTGCGCCTCCACTGCAAAGCCAAGCTGGCACCTTCCAAGCTCAGCTATACCTCTGCCACAGGCCCTGGGAGGATTCTCCATGTGTCTTGTTACCCAGTTTTTCTGGAACTCAGTGGAATTATGAAACCAGGAAACAGGGTGTTGAACTTCTTATAACATAGTTCATCTCTGTCTTCCTCCAGACACTGAATTTCTGGAGGGCAGGATTTGGCCCTGAGTGGTCACTGGCTCTAGCACGGATCGCCTCTGGCCACTTCCTGGGCTCCTGTGAATATCCACTTGCTGCATGGATGAATGACTGGATGCCTGGGGACACGAATCAGATCTGCAGTTCACGGAATGACTTGGGTTTCAAATCCAATGTGGAGTGACTGAAGGAGAAAGACATGGACAGCTGCTTGAGGGGATGGTCCCAATATAGCATTTCTCTCTTTAAAAAAAAGTAATCTCACAAACCACTGCAGAAAATGAACTGAAAGTGCAATATCTTTTAAGACTTTTCCCCTATGCATCGTCGTCCCTCCTCCCCATCTCTACAGGAATCTTCCATGGTTCTTTTGGTCTTGTTAACACATCGCAGTTGACAACAGGTAGCGAACACATGAGGTTTTCAGCTCTACTATCTCCTACAGCTGCTCTTTTCCTTCTCAGCTTAATTCAGGAATTCTCACTGTAGGTCAAAGAGACCCCAGCCCCTAGGCTTGGGAGATTGGTCCCCAGGCAGGTCTTGATCCAAGTCGGCCCAGTCACAGCCCTCGCTGTATAGCCATCAGTTGACTGCTACTGATTTGGATACTTGACCAGAAGTGGCCAATGTATTTCTGGCCATGGATTCCCAGACTTGAAGTTAGAGACAGCTTCAAGTATATGCTCTCTTGTGTCTTATTTGACACTATCTGGTCTACAATGGGAGTGAGGTTGTCATACACAGGCAGGCAAACTCAGAAGAAGAAGATGTATTCTGGAACCGGCTGAGTTCTGAATTCCAGCTGTTCTTAGATCTGGTCTCATGATGGTCTTTCCCCAACCTCGGTTGTCCAACTCTTCCGTGGATTCTGTGGGCCAGCAAGTCCTGTTTTAGTTACTTTTTTCATTGCTGGAAACACAATACCCAGTACCCATGACTAGTTCACAGCCTTCAGGGGGGCCTCAGTCCTTTCATGGGCACCTGGCAATGATGGGAAGGATCTAGCGGAGAAAAGCTACTCACAGCAGGAGGAAAGACCAGCACCTGGGAAGAAGCCAGGGCAGGAGGACATCCTTCTAGGACACATTGTCGGGGATCCACTACTCCCCACCGGGCCCCACCGCCTAGCAGCACAAGAAATTCATAGATAATCCACAACAGCCAAACCCATAAGGCTTTGGGGGACTCCAAGTCCAAATCTAATACCTCCATAACTGCTTTGCAAATTTGGAGATGATTTTATGTCACCTACCAGTGAATAACTTAACACACACAGTGTGTGATGGACATAATTCCGTGTCCATAATAACATGCATATCACTTTTAATGGTAGCTGGGTATTGTCTGGATTTATACTCTTAGCCAAACCCCTTCTGGTGGATATCCTGGTTATTTAATTTTTCATTGTAATGAGTGATGCTATAATAAACATCCTCATAAATTCATTTTAACTACTATACATTATTTTATTAGAATGGATTCTTGAAGGAGGAATTGCTATACCGAAGGGTATTCATGTTTCTAGGGCTTTCTGACATGGCTTTGGACTGTCTTGAGGCCCCGAGACTCCTGCCTCTTTTTGTGTCACTGCCTGTATAGTCACTGGACATCTCCACGAGACTACTATTTCAAGCTGAGTTGGCTCCAGGGTTTGACTCTCCCTTGTCCTTTGGGAGAAGTGTCCAGATTGCGAGTCCAATGTGCCTATAAACGGTGCTCAAATATTCTGTTGTAAAAGTAGGTTTGGGGTCAGTCATGGTCACAAGCACTTTCAGGGGATTTGTAAACACAAGGCCAAGTCTCTGAGTGTACTGAAGACACTAGATCTTTCTGGGCTTGGGGATTTCGACAAAGGATCAGCCAACTTTGGGTCATCAGCTGAATGCCAAGCATGTAGCTCAGAGAGGAGGAGAAGGGTGGAGGTCTGAGGACAGGTTTGGCACCCAAGCCAGAGCGTATACTTAGTCCTCAGTCTAGGAGATGAGAGGACAAACCAGCCACCCCTCCCTGTGCTGAGTACTGTGCTCAGTCCTGGGTGACAATGAGGGACAAAGCACACACAGTCCCCCACCCTGGGGCTCACAGTCCATTGGCAAAGACAGATGCTAACGCGTGGCGCCACACGCCTGTAATCCCAGCACTTGGGAGGCTGAGGTAGAAGGATTGCTGTGAGTGCAAGGTCAGCACGGACTACACAGTGAGTTTAGGATCAGCCTAAATTACAGAGCAAGACTTTGTCTCAAAAAAGAAAGACAGAAGACAGGAAAAGAAAGAGAGAAAGAAAGAAAGAAAGAAAGAAAGAAAGAAAGAAAGAAAGAAAAGAAAAGAAAAGAAAGAGAAGAAAGAAACTGAAAGACAGGTGATATATATAAGGATCGAGCTGGAAAGTTGGGTGAACCGGACAAAGCTGGTCAAGGAGTGGGAAATCTTTCGGGTGAAACACAGCTTTCCATGGAGACTTGAGGTATGTGCATTGATCAGTCCAACACAGAGCGACTAAACATACCAAGCACAAGAAAAACTTGCAAAAGGCCGGAAATAAGAGCTCATGTGCAGCATTCAATACACAGAAAGTCTTGCATGGGTTAAGCAGAAAGAGCCCGGTGAGAGGCTGAATGAAGAGGCCGCAGAGGTGGCAAGTACTCTCCCTGCCAGATGTAGTGGTCTATGCTAGGGATGCTCACCTGAGGACTAGGGGAACTTGGAGGAGTACAGCACGGGAGAGGAGTGGCCTATGCTCTCTAGTGGGAGGCTAGGACAGAGACTGAACCAGTGGAGGTGGGCCTGGCTGTGCAATCTTATAATCCTAACATTCCAGAAGGCTGAGGTAGGACAATCACAAGTTTGAGCCCAGCCTGGTTAACTTAGTAGCTTAGAGAAATGCTGTCTCAAAATCCACCCATGTCTCTTGCAGTTTTATCCCAAGATCCTGAGGCTGTGTGAGAGCTTCTCGTCTGCTACACTTGGGTCTCAGACCTCTTGGCTAAGCACCACCACAATGCAAGAGCCTTGCTTAGTCTTTTCATCATGGCTGTGGCCTCGCAGGCTCGCCCAGCTCCCAGCCGGGCCTCTTCCCATTTCATAGAGGATGGCAGTGTGCTCTAGGCATCCCACCCACAAGTATGCTGTAGCGCCTACAGAGAGACACGCTATTCCCTCGCCCCAAGCACACCTTGGCTTCCATTATAGGCAAGCATTTTGTCATGAAATTAAATGGAAGGTGATAATGGATGTGCCAGTGTTTTGTGAATGGGAGAAGAGTGAGGATAGTGGCTTTCTAAGTGTATTTTTCTCTTAAGCAGCAAAAGTGTTTTTTTTTAAAATATAGTTATGTTGTATGCTGTTTTACTTATATGATAGTGCCTTTTGGAAATAGCTCAACTTTCACACGTCCAACACCAAGACCTTGGGTTCCGCCCGTCTGCAAATCGCTTCTGCCCTGTTTCTCCATCTTCTTTCTGACACCCCGTGTCATCAGGTGCTCACACGAGAAGCAGAGAGGCAGTGCTGCTGCTCCGGCAGCTGGCAGGCCTGTGGGCTTTTCCCCAGTGTGGGTCCTCAGCCCCACTGCCCAGATCCTTGTCCACTGTCACCCTCAGCCGCAATCACTCCTGTGGCCCCTACTTTGGTTACTGTTTTCTCTTTATTTATTTTTTCTGGTACTGGGGAGCAAACTCAGGGCATTTGCATTGAGCTGTATCCCAAGCTCTTTTTATTTTATATTTTCTTTTTAAAAATTCTTTTATTAGTATGCATTTGCAATATATGGTAATAATGATCTGCTTGAGAAGTTGGTGTACTTGCATATCGCATCTGATCATCATTACTTCCCTTTCCCCTTCTCATCCCCTCATCCCTTTATGTATTCCCTTTTCCTTTCTACAAAATCTATCTTCTTACTTTCTTCCATCTTTCTGTTACTTTGTTTATAATTTGGTTTTCTCATATTAGAGAAATCATTTGGTATATAACGTTTTGTTCTGATTCATTTTGCTAAGTATAATGATCTCAAGGTGCATCCATTTTCCTACAAATGATTCACACTTATCTTTCTTTATGGCAGAGTAGTATGCCAATGTAGAAATATCTTTTTTTATCCAACCTTTTATTGATGGACATATAGGCTGCTTCCAAGATTTAGCTATTAGGAGTTGTGCTGCTATAAACATGGGTATGCAAATAACACCCTTGCGTGATGACTTTAACTCTTTTGAGAAGATTCCCAGAAGTGTAGCTGGGTCAAATGGCATAACTATTTTCAGTTTCTTGAGGGACTTCCAATCTACTTTCTATAATGACTGTGCTAGTCTACAGTCCCACCAATAATGTAGAATGGTTCCTTTTCCCCATAACCTCATTGAGTTCCTGATCCCAGCCATGGAGCTAGATGGAACCTCCACGCTGTTTTGACTTGCACTCCTCGGATGTGTAGCCCTACCTTGTTCCTGCCCCTCTCCCAGCTCCACATTCACATGCTGAAGAAAATAGACTGTACTAGAGATTAACCTCAGATTGTGAGCTTTCATCTTGGTGTGTTTGCTAAAAATCCAAAACAAAGAACAGAACCCCAGCAGCACACCAGGAGTTCCTGTGCTCTTCTCATGACCTCCAGGCCTCCTCCAGGGCACCTCTAACCCACCTCCTAACATTGCAGATCAGTGTGTGGCTTTGAACTTTGCATTAGGCAGGTCACATCAGGGTTCTGTGTGATGTTGTCCTAACCCACTAAATGTGGAATCCGTGAGATCCCACCTGTATTGTCACAGGGGGTTACACTTTCTCCATTTCCATTGCTTTATAGTATTCTGTGTGTGGACATCTGATTATTCAGTCAAATACCAAGAGGAATTGGAGTAGTTTATGATTTAGTGCTGTCTCAAAAGGAGTGGTCGTCAATATTTTGTCTTTGGTGTGTGTTTCTGTTGGGTATCTACTGGGGAGTAGGGTTGCCTCATTGGAAGAGTGCACACACTTACAGAGTCACTTTTAAGAGCATCACTGGACTGTAGCAGTCCCTTCCTTTAACATTCTATGGTTTCACATTATGTTTAGAACAAAGTCCAGACTTTGCCTCAGCCTTCAGAGGCCTCATATGCCCAGCCAGTGCCCAGTGCCCCCTCCTTCCCCATCTCAAAGTCTGCCTTCCCACCCACCATGTTGACCTGTTTCTCATGCCTGGAGGGGCCGAAGCCTGCCCACAGAACATGCTACAGTGTCCATCTGGCCTGCTCTGCTCATCCCTGAGGGCTGTGGCCAGCTAGAACTCTCAGAAAGGCTTCTCCTGTTGCCCAACTCATTGGCTGTTATTGTGTCTCATGCTCAGCACACAATTGCGCTTAACCATAGCTTGGGATCTCCAGACTGTGGCTCCCTGCCTTGCCCAGCAGACTGTGTCCACCTAGCACAGGCAGGAACAGAGTCAGGGCTCACTAAGTATCTGTGTGGCACAGACAGAGGACAGGGAAACACTAAAATCCTGGAGTCGCAGGGTAGAAATCTTGGCTTTGTTCCTCACTACCCTATGCCGTCAGGCCAGTTACCTGAGTTCTCGGGGCCTCCGTGTCCTTCTCCATTGGAAAGCAGTAACCCTGCTGGTCTCTCATAGGTGGCTGTAAGGACTGGTGAGAATATACAGGTGCACATTACCCTGCTCAGTGTGGGGGGCGCGGTAAGTACTGATGAAGAGGTGGCCTCTGGTGCCAACTCATGGAAGCTTTACTACAACCTTTAAATCTTCATCTCAGCCAGGCCTCGTGACACAGGTCCACAATCCTAGCGCTCCAGGAGGCTGAGGCAGGAGGGTTTGGACTCAACCTGGGCGAATTAGTGACTCAGATGCTGTCTGGAAAACAACAAAGAGTGGTTGGGGAAGCAGCTCAGTGCGAAGGACCTGAGTTTGATCCCCAGTACCACCAATAATAAATGAATAAGTGAATAAATTCCCATCTCGTAGATGAGGAAAGTACTGCCCAGGAAAGGGGACGCCTCGCCGGGCCACTCTAGCTCGGAGCCTAGGCTCTCCCAGCTGTGGCGCAGAGGCACCACCAGAAAGGCCTACTGCTTCGCTCCACCCCTCACCTCCCACCCATCCCCAGGAAGCCCTGGGGTTAGGAACACATACGACAAGCGGTGGGTTACACAAACATCCGTAGTTATTAATAGCTAAAAAGGGAAAAAAAATAGAAGGATCTGATCACATACAACATTATAAACTTCTGTGTAACCAAAGACGCCACAGACAAGGGTAAACCACAAATGAGAGTAGGCGGTGGTGCACACCTATCTTCTCGGCGCTTGAGAGGTTGAGGCAGGAGGACTGCCATGAGTTTGAGGCCATTTTGGGCTACCCAATGAGTTAGGACCAGCCCGGGCTATGGAGCAAGATCTTGTCACAAAAGCAAGCAAACAAAAAAGATAAATGAGAGTGTGGGAGCACATTTTTAAACCCAAAGAGCAAAGGCTTACCATGCGTGGTACGAGCACGCTCCTGCTAGATACTAGGAAAAAATGTGAATGACCCAGTGGAAAAATGGTCAAGGCTGTGAATAGAATACGGAAGAGGAAATGAAGTCAGGCAACAAACAAATGAATAAGCAGGGAAATGGAAGTGAAATAATGAGCTCCCACATGTCTGTTAAAACAGAAAAAATGAAAAATAGCAGTAGCATTATAGCCACGGACAGAGGAAGGAAACCAACTCTACCATCTGCCCTTTGTGGGTCTCTAAAAATTTTAAGAAACAACACGTCATAGATATAGGTAGATGTGGGGCTGGAGGAACAGCTCAGGGGTTAAAAGCGCTTGCCTAGCAAGCACCATATCAAGCGCTAAGTACCCAAGTTTGATTTCCCAGCATCACATAAGCTGGGCTTGGTGGTGCACACCTGTAATCCCAGCACTAGGGAAGCTGAGACAGGAGGACTACCCTGAGTACGAGGCTGGTCCAGGCTCCATAGTGAGTTCAGAACCAGCCTGGGCTATACAGCCAGACCCTGTCTCAAAAAAAAAAAAAAAAAAAAAAGATAGGTAAATGTAAGAATATTTATTTCAACTCCTTTGCCAGAGCAGCAACAAAAAGATCCTGCTCCCAACCATGCAGTTGCATATTGTGTAGCTGTTAAAACCGTCATTCCATATGTACTGATCGAGATCCCTGAAGCATCTGAAGTGAAAAAAATAAAAAGATGCTAAGGAATAATCTCTGTGGTTTGATAACATCTTTATAGAAAGCAATCAAACAAGCAAAGTAAATATACTCAAATCATCCTGAATACTTAAGCAAAGTAAAAAGTAAATTGAAAATAAATCAAACTTCTAGTAACAGTGTGTCAAACAAATTGCGTTGGAGGGTGTCCGTTTTTGCTTCAGGTTCACCTCCACGTTTAAACTGGGACGGCAAACGGGGGTCATGTCAAAAACACTAGCTAACAAGCCTGCTGCTCCGTAGTAGTGACCTCACAACGGTTGTCTGTGTTTCCAGTCCTGCAAGACCATTTCTGTACTCACACTTACCCTACTCCACTTCCTGCCAACCAGCAGCCGGTTGGAAAAAAAGGCGTTGTGCTCGAACAACTTCCTGGGGCTGACCTCGTGGCCTGCTCGTTCCCTGAGAGACTGAAATCACTGCTTATTTTATTTTATTGTCATATTTGTATGTTCGCGCATGGGTGGGACTGGGGACAGAGCCTGGGGCCTTCACTCTGAGCTACATCCTCAGCCTGTTTTGTAGTTTCAACTTTGAGACAGGGTTTCTTTCAGTCAGTAAGTTGCTGGGGCTGGGCTTTGAAGTTGCAACCCATCTGCCCAGGCTCCTCTAGTGCTGGGCTGGTCAGCTGTGCCACTGGCCCAGCTAAATTATTATCATGATAAAAGCAAACATATGTTATGCTATGCATGTAGTACATCTACCTAGTAAAAAAATTCCAAAGTAAAAAAGAGGACTCATAGTGAACAAGGGGTGTCATTCTCTTTCTACTGTCCTTGCCACTCTGCTGGCCTAGCTTTGTCTTGACCCTGCCTTTTCTCATGGTACCAGGGACTGAACCCAGGGCCTTCACACCGAGCTACCTCCTCACTTCACATGAGCCCCACCCTTGCTCATTTAAAAAAAAATTTTTTTTTTATTTTGAAACTGTGTCTCTCTAAGTCATTAGATTGCCCAGGCTGGGCTTGAACTGCCATCCTCCTCCTCAGCCTCCCAGAGTCTGGGGATCACAGGCATGTGCCACACACTCACCTACCATCACCTTCTTTTTAAAATTGACACAGGGTCCTGATAAGTTGCCATGTTGACCAGGCTGAGCTATATTCATCTTTTTAAACACCAGTGCTGTATGTAATGTCCATACACACAAGCAAGTATTTTCAGATGGAAGATGCCTTTCCAGTCTTTCCGGCCAGAATCTGATTAGTTTCAGGGCGACAGCTCCTTCCTCCTCAAGGAGCCAAATTTCCCCAAGCAACGCAACATGCCCACACATCCATCCACCCATTCCTCCATTCACTAACACCCATAAACAAGGATTCAGGGTCACTTTGTGCCAGGTGCTTGGCTAGACGCTGGAGGGGATGACATGGAAAGATAAAGTCCTCACAGTCACCCGCTGAACATCAGTGCATATGGAAGAATTTATGTAGAAGGGAAGGAATAATAAAAGGAAACTTAACAAATTTCAGACAAGGTGAGTGTTGCAGAGAGATTCATTCTCAGTTAAGAGGGGAGAGGAATAGAGGTGGGAGGAGTGGGGAAGGGAGAGGTGGGGAAGAGAAGAACTATGAAAGGTGGGGTGACCAGGAAGGAGCTCCCCCAGGAGGTGGCTTTTAAGCTAAGACCTAATACAAGCAGCCCAAATGTCACTTGCCCTGATGGTTTTGCAGAGAGGGTTTTGCCAGACAGCAACTCTACCTTATGCTGGAGACAGGGGCCCGGAGCATGTGTTTGAACCCCAACTCTGCCATTGAAAGCTGACAAAGCCTTGGGCAATTATTTGAGCTCTCTGTGCCTCAGCTTCCATATCTGTAATATGAATTTATTTTAAAAAGTACCAATTTCATGGGACCGTCGTGAAGACTGAATGGTTATGCAATGTGGCTGACCCAAATAAAGTGATGAAAGGAATGGGCCATATTAGCAAAATCACAGGTGTGACACCAAGTGTGTGATCTCGAAGAGGAAAAGATGGATAAAAATTTTCTTTATCACAATTAGAACTGGAGACTAGGGCTGTAGCATGTACGGAGGTCTGAATTCAGCTTCTTAGCACCACATAAAAATCAGCTGGATGCGGTGGTGCACGTTTGTAATCCCAGCACTCATGATGCTGAGGAAGGATGATTGCCATGACTTCGAGGCCAGCCCCGTTACACAGTGAGATCAAGAGAAACCTGGACTACAGAGAAAGACACTGTTTCAAAAGGAAAAAAAAATAGAACTATTTGCTCCATGACAGACACCAGTTAAGAAAATGCACAGGCAAGCTACAATTTTGGGGGAAAAATTGCAAATCACATATCTGCTGGAGGAATTGAAGAGAACAGAGCCACTCTGAAAATTGGCTTGGCAATTTCTTATAAAATTAAACCCACATTATCATATCCCACCAATCCCACTTCTAGGTAATTTCCCTAGAGAAAAGAAAACTTACATTCCCACAAAAACTTGTGCACAAATGGTTACAGTATACATGATCATAATGGCCCTAAACTAAAAGCAACTCAATTGTCCTTTATGGATGAGTTCATGGTAAACCCACTGCTAGAAAATTTCTCAGCAAAGAAAGGTACCAACCGGGCAGGAGTCATAATTGCTCAACGGTTAGAGCACTTGTCTAGCATGTGCAAGGCCCTGGGTTCAGTCCCACAGTAGTACATAAAAATTAGCCATGTGTGGTGGCAAAAGGCTGTACTTCCAGCATTTGGGAGGCTGGGTCAAGAAGATTGGCCATGAGTTCAAGATTAGCCTGGGCTATGTAGTTCAAGACCAGCGTGAGATCATGTCTCAAAGGAAAAGAAAAAAAAAACCTACGAATTACTTACATGCATAGCAGCTGAATGAAAAAAAAAAAAAGCCAGTCTCAAAAGATGACACAGTATCTGGCTTTATTTATGCAATCTTGAATGACAAAGCTGGGGGGGGGGGGGCGGGAGATGGATGGATATCCCAGAGTGGCAGCCAGGGCTCAGGTCAGGGACAAACATGGCTAAAGGGGCAGCTAGAAGCAGTTTGGGGCTGGCAGACTGACTTAGCTTTTGATCGTGGTGGTGGCTGAAATATACAGCTATGCTAATAAAAAATTACTAGACCACACAAAAAAGTCAATTTTACCTCATCTTGATTTTCAATATAAGGCAAATTAAAAGTGATATATTTTATTATTAAATCATTAACTCTATATTAATCTAATTTGTCTTATTTCAGCATGCAGTAAACTGTGTGTGTGTGTGTGTGTGTGTGTGTGTGTGTGTGTGTGTATCAACTACATGATATATATATATATATATACATATGGCGCTGGGGATTGAACCTCTTTTTAAGTTTGAGACAGGATCTCACTAAACCACAAAGGTGCCTAGGCTGGGCTTCACCTTGTGATCCTCCTGCCTCAGTTTCTCAGAGTGCTGGAATTACAGGAGTACACCACGATACCTGGCTGATGCTATCAATCCACTCACTGCCAAGTTCTCCTCCCTCCTTTTTCTCCGTTCTCTGCAAAAAGAAATTTCTGAAAGTGGAGACGTCCATGCTTCAGATATCTGTAAATACCCTCGAGAGCCTGGTTTTGTTTCTTTCTACACAAGAGAGCACATTTTGTTGGGGGAGTGGGGGTGGGGAGAGAGGACTATATTGCAGCCAGGTATGTTGAAGAAAGCAGCCACTCTTAGGAATCTCATCCTCCAGAAGAAGCTGCTTTGGGGATCCTCCAAGACCATTTGAAAGCGATTTTATACAGTAGTTTCCTCATAAGGTTCTGAGATTTATTCTGATTGATTGTTCAGAAAATCAGAAGGGCCCCTGGGGAGTATGACCCTGGGACACCAACAGGAATCCTAGGGTGATCTCGTTCATTGTGGATCATCCTGTGCCTTCCAGTCCCTCTCAGAGGCTGTCCTCACAGGAGCCTCTTCCCTCCATCGCCTGCCCCTCTGCTGCTACTTCTCACTGGCCACATTTATTACACTCATTCAGCAAGTCACTCATGGCTGGACCCATGAATTACAGACCTCTAGCTCTAGTACTCTGGGAGACTGAGGCAGGAGGATCACAGGTCAAGTCCAGCCTGGGCAACTCAGAAACTTAGAGAACCTATCTCAAAGAAACAATAAAAAGGGACGGGGCCTGCAGCTCGGAGCAAAAGCCGGTGTCCAATCCTCAGTACTGCAAACAAAACAGAATGCCAAGTCATTCACTTGTTCTTTCACCCTTTTACTCACAGGTACTGCCTGACCTCCTACTCTGCGCCCGGCACTGGCTAATTTGCATGAACACCTTGATGAACAAGATGAACAGCTTTGCTTCGATTCCAGCCAGAATCACAGGTACTAGCCTCAAAGTGATTCTAGCGTGTTTTTTTTTTTTTTTTTTTTCTTGTGGTACTGAGGATTGAGCCCCGGGCCTTCATCCTAAGCCACATTCCCTAGCCTATCTATCTATCGAAATAGGGTCTTGCTCTGTATCCCAGACTGGTCCTAAACTCACTATGTAGCCCAGACTGGCCTCAAACTCACAGCAATCCTCCTGCCTCAACCTCCCAAGTGCTGGGATTATAGGCATTTTATGTGATGCTGGGGAACCAAGTCCAGGCCTTGTGCTACATTCCCAACCTCATTTTTATTTTTGATTTTTGAGACAAAGTAGTCACAAGGTTGCCTATACTCACTTGAACTTGTGATTCTCATGTCTCAGCGTCCCAGAGTGCTGGGATTACAGGCCTGGTTAACACGCACTTCGACAACATCTGTGCTAAAGCCTATGACATGGGGACATGGTGTGGAGAGCCAAACCCAGCCAGCCTTCCCTGAGGACAGAACTGCTAAACTGAGACCTGAAGGCTGGGCTAGAGATGGCCAAGTTCCGAGCAGAGAGAAAGGGCATTTGAGGTAGAGAAAGCTATAACTGCAAAAGCCTGAGAGGCCAAGAGGACTCCAGTATATTGAGGGCATCTAGCTGGGCCTGGTGGTACAGGCCTGCAGTCGCAACACTCTGGGAGGCTGGAACAAGAGAATTGCAAATTCAAACCCAGATCATGAAATTTAACGACTTAGTGAGACCCTGTCTCAAAGTCAAAAAGAGGGCCAGGGGTATAGCATATTATGAAAGCTCTGATTTCAATCTCCAGCACAGAAACAGGAAAGGAGGAAGTGAAGGAAAGTTGAAGGTACCTATAGGTGCTGGGGCCGAGCACAGTGCCGCTCTCCAGGGAAATATTTGGGGGACGATATAGCTACTAAGCTTGGAGCCCCTCTCCCTCTTTCCCTAAGATCCTCCATTTGAAACTGAATATCTGGTGGAGACTCAGATTACGGGATCTGAAACCAGACAGATAGAATCTTCAACCCTAAGTAAGCTCCATCGCTCACTCTGAGTGTGCAAAAGGGCCGCTCAGCAACCTCGTGTCTTATTTTTCCCATCTGTAAAGTGGTTATAAAACTGTAGCCTGGCCTTCTAGGGTTGCGGTGAGATTTAAATGAGATAATTCACACGAAGTCATAGAAAGTCGTAATCACAGCACTTGGCACACTGGCAAAGTTCAGTGCAGGATGGCTAGTGTTGTCGCTATTCATAGAGGCTCCAGGGCCCCTGACCCTAGAGATGCAGTCTTTCTGCCTAAATATGGAATTAACACTGAGCCACAGGGGGTCTCCCAGCCCCCAGATTCCTGTAGACAGTGTAGGTAATGATGCTGCTGGAATGACAGTCCTTGAATCTATCAAGTAAGCTTTGGGAGTGGGCTTGTGCTTGCCAGCAATGCAGGCAGGAGAGTAGAGGACAGCTAAGACCCAGGAAGGTTCCTTAGATGTGTGCTGCCAATTCACATCAGCCTCCTCCCACTCTTCCTCCCGTCCCTAAAGTTGGACTCCCTTCCAAAGGATTCCAGCAGTGGTACTGGTGATCAGAGCCCCCCACGTCCCCTCTGGACTGAGGAGTCACGGGTCCTGCCCTCCCAGAAAGGCACCTTTGCTCTAGTGGGAGCGCGCCTTTGGTCTGATAGAGCATTGCTGTAGCCAGTTATGGTAGGAATATTGCAAGGGGGTGAAGCTATTTTTTGCCACATGCTCTGTCTCTCTAGCAGGCACAGTGACATTACTTGGGATCCAAATAGCCCAGCCGTAGAAGGTCACAGAGCTGCAGGCTAGAAGGTCTGGCTCTCTGAGAGTCAGGCTGGGGGTAGGGGCTCTTCGCATCACCAGTCGGGAGTCCTGGGAGCTTGAGTGTCACCCCTTGCATCTCGCTCCAGCCCTACCTCCTTTCATTCTTCACAAGATTCCTGTTGAACCAATCTGCCCCCTGGGCCCTGAGTATGGTGGCAAGTGATTATTTTTAGCCTATGATTCCCTGAGAATGAGGGTGGGCCCTCGTGGAGCAGGAGAGGGAGGAGGAAGAGAAACTTGAGGGCCTGGAGGGCCAGGGAGGACACAGCCCAGCCCAAGCCTGCTGCAGAGATGGAGCCAAGACCTTCCCTTCTCCGCCTGCCCCTGCTCAGGCCCAGATAGGTCTCGCATTCCTGTGTTCCCCTTTTCTTCTGTCCTGAGGGCTATCGAGACCTGTGGACTTTCCATTCCTCTTTCTGGCTGCCCCCTCTGCTCTGTGCTCTGGGTTCTTACGCCCAGCCACAGGGGTGCAGAACAGGACCTCCGTCTTCTCTTTGTCTGTGAAGGGATGTCCCTAGATCCATCTCTTTGTGCCTGCCTGGCACCATATTGGGCACTTAATAAACACGAGCAAACTGAAAGATGAGTTTCATTGCTTCTTTCTACAGGCAAAAGGCCCAAATAATAGAAGAGCCAAAAAAGGAAAGTTGCGAGGTTTAGAAACTTACAAACCCTTTAATCACTGCCCCTAATTGCGAGTTCCTGTCTCATAGTTTTCCAGAGCCCTCAGCCCGCGCCTCCACCTCTGCAATCCACAGGGAGGAGATGCGTTTTTTTTTTTTTTTTTTTTTTTTCATTTCTTCCTTCCCCTTCCTTTGACCTTCTCTCCAGCACAACCAGGCCCTGCCCCACAGCCCGCCTGAGAGGTTGGCCGAGCTGGCTCCCATCCTGGCCCTACCACTCACCAGCCATGTGACCTTGGGCAAGGTGCCTTGTCCCCTGCAGGAAAAGCTGCCCCAGGGTTGTAAGGACTTGCGAGAGCGTGTGTAAAACCCCGGAGCACGGCAGGGTGGTGGTTGTTGCTTTATCGCTATTCAATCAATGGTGCAGAAAACTAAACCTTCTTTCTAAACATCTCCTTCACTCTGTACCTGATCATTCTTCCTATTTGCAGACTGCTTTAATATTTTATAAAGCACTTTTGAATCCATTAGCTCAGTGGACCCCACATGACCCTTGAGGAGGCCATAGCATTATAACATGATTATTATCGTCATCGTGCAGGTAAAGACACCCCTGCTCCAAAAACAATAGGCCTGTCTCACTCACCATGGTGTTGACAGTTGCTTGGCCCAGGGTGGGTCATCAAAAAGAAGCAAAGCCAGTCCCAGTGGCAGAGACCTGTAATCCTGGCACTCTGGGAGGCTGAGGCAGGAGGATTATAAACTAAAGACCAGCACTCCCAGTACTGCAAAAAAAAAAAAAAGCAGCTTCTGAAGGAATAGTTTGTATGATGTCATCCTTCACACCAGGTATCCTCTCCTCATGAGAAATGTGGATGTACAAAGAAACTTAACTTTTTATGAATTAATTTATTATATATATTTGCAATACACAATAATAACAATCAGTTTGAGAAATTGGCACAATTACACTTCACATCATGGTAATTTTTATGTCCCTCCCCTGTTTCCACCCTTTCACCCCAGGAACCTCCATTTCCCTACACACAAAGTCTGTCTTCCTACTTTCTTCCATCTCTCCTTTACTTTGCTCTACAAAGGAAATTGGGAGCCTACAATCAACTACATTTTTAATAGGTAGAAAAGAGTGAGTCACGTATAAACCAAATATTTCCTCTTCTTGCAGAAATTCAGGTGTATGGCTTCCACGTCCTGAACCCCATGACTTTGGTTTCTCCAGCTAGAAGCTGAATTTGTGAGCAAACAGGTTGGTCTGTGTGCGGGGTTATGGGAATCGAGTCCCAGAGGAAGAGTGAGGGGTGCGGAGCAGAAATTACAACTCCTGCTAATATTGACACCCTGGGGAAAGAGTTTACCGCATTTGGAAGAGATGGGATGGGGGCGGGTGGAAAATTAAGGGAGAATTGAAACATGTGTAATCCTTTTCTAGGTCAAAAATCATTTAATTAATTTAGGGACATAAAAATGTATTATGGATAAATTGACTTTCTCTGCAAATTACCACAATCAGTATATTACATTTCAAAGTATAATCCTTCAGATAATTATGAATCTGTGATTTACTTTCAATGCATTAAGTTTTCTTTTTTTATATTTTTATTTATTGTGGTACTGGGGATCCAGCCCAGAGCCTTCACACTGAGCTACATCCACAGGCCATTTTTGAGACAGGTTCTCTCTAATTACTAAGCTATCCAGGCTAGGTTTAAACTTACTATCCTTCTGCCTCGTCCTTGCACAGTGCTGGGATTACAGGCCTACACCACAGGACCAGTAATTTGTTGAGTTAAAAAAAAAAATGGAGCCAGAGCTCTTACATTTTAGGGGAACTCGCAGGCTTGCTTGTTGATGAGAAGCAGAAGTCAGCCTCATGCCATGTCAACAAAGACTCTGATATTGGGGTGCTTTGCGGGTATAAGTAGAAACCACGCATGAAAGTTGCTGAGATTGCAAAAGAGGGAAAAATCCCAGCTTACTGACCACACTGATTTCTTAGAAATCATTTCATTATTGGAAGTGTATGTTCTTTCCACTATAAGCAATAAATCACATTATTCCCTCAAAATAATTTGCAATGCTTTACATTCTTGGATCTGGGCTGACCATATCACAGACAGGAAAAGTGAGGAAAATAATTATCAAGGAGGATCTTTATTGAACATTTGCTTTGCACAGTGCAAGCCACTGCTTTAAGGGCTTTATGTGCGCTCCTTCATGTGATCCTACATCATCTTCATAACGAGGTGAAGTGACTTGCTTAAAGTCCCATGGATACTAAGGGGTAGAATCAGGATGTAAACTTGTGCTAAAGCAAAGCCATGGGTTGTTTTGGGTGAAAATTAGACATCAGTCAGCCATACTTACTTCTTTATATTTTATTTTTATTGTAATTATTTTGGTACAGGGTATCAAGCCCAGGGCCTTCACACTAAACTGTATCCCAGCCACACACACCCTTTTTTTTTTTGGGAGACAGGGTCTTGCTCTGTAGTCCAGGTTGGTTCTCCTTAGTGATAAGGAGCCTAGGCTGGCTTCTACCTCACGGAAATCCTCCTGTCTCAACCTCCCAAGTCCTAGGATTCTAGGCATGCACCACCACATCCAGCTAATGCCGTGCTGTAGAATAAACCCTGCACATACTAGCCAAGCACTCTAACCCCTGAGCTTCTCTCCAACCCTCCAGCCCATTTTTTAAAAATTTTTTATTTCATGACAGAGTTTCATCAAACTGCCCAGACTAAGCTCAAACTTGTGATCCTCCTGCCTCCCAGAGTGCTGGGATGACAGGCCTGCACCACTGGCCCGGCTAGTCCCACTTACGTAGTTAGATTGCCTCTTGAGACGAAACCATGGCGACTGTCCCTCCTCCGGCCTCGTCATCCCATGGAGCCATGTGGACCTCTCCTGCCCCTGGCCTTGTCACCAAGGGGAAATTCTGTGACTTAGTAGCTAACGAAAGCATACCAATGCTCCTTAAATATTGCTTTACATTGTAAACTCAAGGCAATTTTATACTCTTTGAACTTTCATTTTAAAAGGATTCTTTCCTTAATCCCTTTTATGGATTATGAGGTCACAAGGGCAAGAAAAAGCCAATTTCCAATTTCCTCCTAATTCCACATTTCTTAGTCATGTTCCAACCCATCTGTCTGGAGCCTTGTGCAAAAGCAGAAAAGTCAGACTTGGCCTTTCCTGTGCGCTTCTTCGCTCGTCACATATTCACGGAGCAGTAGCCCTGGGAAACGAGTTGGGACCAGGCTGCATCCTCTTCCAGCTTCCCTTCCATTGGGTGACGACCGATCACAACAAGCACATAAACCGAGACAGGCTAAGCTGTGGCAGCGAGGCAGCTGCTCCAAAAGATGCTCTGTGATTCGCCGTCCAGCCACAGGCTGCAGGCAGGGCACACTCCCAACACCAAGACCGAAAGTTTACCAAGCTCTCAGTCTTGCAACAGTGGCAATCCCCGGTGCAGCCGTGGAGAAGAACTTCCCCTTGCCATCCAGGCCTAACCAGCCTGACTTTGCTCTTCTGAAGCGATGTCTCAAAATCAGGCCTCTGAAGGCTTTGGATGTCCGTCGCCTCTAGAGTTAGCTCAGAGCAGTTCCTGGAGAAGTCTGCTACTGAGAAGGGCTGAGCTTTCCTGCTGTACTGTGAACCCTAAGTCAAGCTCAGCTCCCCAGCGCCTACCAGGAGCAGCATCCTTGCTGGAGAGGGAAAGATTCTCCATGGCAACCCTGGCTGTGTCCAGTTGGTCCTCACGGCAGCAGCCCCACGGCCACTCTCAGGCGTCTTCAGGCTGTTCTGTGTCAGGCTGTCTTCTCCACTGCCCACGTTTATTCCGGTACAAATCTTTTATCTACCTGTGCACGGTGCTGCAGCCGAGTCCCTGCAGGGCTCCCTTGGCCGCCCATTCTGCCCTGCAGTGCCTCCTCCATCTCCAAACCAGGGGACTCCCCCCTTTCTCTCTCCTTTCCTCTCTCTCTCTCTCTCTCTCTCTCTCTCTCTCTCTCTCTCTCTCTCTCTCCTTTCTAGGGACTGAACTCAGAGCTTGCACATTGAGCTGCGTCACCAGCCCAGTTTTTCATTTTTATTCTGATCTGTGGTCTTACTACATCCCTAAATTGCCCAGGTTGGGTCTGAGCTTGTGGTGCTCCTGCCTCGGTCTCCCAGAGCACTGAGATTACAGACTTGCACCCCCAGGGCCAGCCCATGTGCCTTTCCAAAGCTCAGATCTCACCCTGTCTTCCCACACTGTGGGACTCGCCCTTGTCCGTGGGCTACTCCACAGCACAGAGTCTGTCACAGGGCCACGTCTGTGCAGAGCCGCCTTAATACTTGCTGATGGAATGGAGACTATTCCTCATCACTCCCACGTGCACTTCCTCTCCCAGCCGGGAGGTCCCAGGTCAGTCCCTGTGAAGCCACCGCTCCAGGTTCCAGGTCATGCCCCGTCACTCCGGCCACACCACATCCACCCGTTGTTGAACGAATGTGATGCGACCATGCCCAAATAAACAGAGCACAGAGAGAAAACAATGTTGCCTAAAACTCCCTGAACAGCTTTTGTTTTCTAAGATGGAAGATGGAATGCCTGCTGATGAAAAAATAAATCTCCACAGGATTGTTTTTTATGTAAAGGTATGAGGAGGAGAGAGACAGGCTAGGATTGTAACGCTTCTCCATGCTTGTTGTTGTTTTTAGTAAAAGTTAAGACTCTTTCAAAAAGTTATTCTGTTTTTTGTTCTTATTGCATGTTTTGAGGCAGGGTCTTGCTCTGTAGTCCAAACTGGTCCTGAACTTGCTATGTATCCCAGGCTGGTCTTGAACCTACAGTTATCCTTCTGCCTTGGTCTCCTGAGTGCTGGGATTACAGTGTGTGGTACCCCACCCAGCTAATTTCCATGTGGTACTGGGGAATTGAACCCAGGGCCTTGCACATGCTAAACAAATGCTATAACCACTGAACTACACTGCAGCCATCCATGTGAGTAAATGCTATATGGTTATATGGGGAACAAGAGCCAAAGTTCAGATGCCTCTCCTTGCACACCGTGCTGATGAATCTTCGCATGCGAAGTGAGGCAGAAACTCTGCCACTCCTGGTGGCCCTGGTGAAGGGCGCTGGGTTTAGAGAGGAAGACCCAGAAAATGCACCCTACGGCCAAGCAGGCCCATGCACAGGCAGAGGAAGGGCTAGGGTCTATGAAGTGGGGTGGTCAGGCAGGGGCCGGGCTCCGTGACCTGTAAGACCTCTCAATTACAGTTGTTTGCTTTTTTTGACACCAAAGCCACTGGAGAAGTGATTGCGCTCACATCCCTGGGGGCAGATTTTCAGGGCAAGTGTCCTGGAATTGAAACAGACTACAGAGAGCCGAACTCAAGGGTCGGGGCAAGATGGGGCACAGAGGCTCTGGGAACCTGCAAAAAGCTTTGGAGGGTGTTGAGCTTTCCACGTGAGCAAGGAGAGGGCCCTAGCCAGTTCTGCATGATCCCAAAGGACATGCGGCCCTGGCTGACACTGGAGTGAAAGGAGCCCTGGCCAGGCTACTGCTTTTCCAGGGTTGTTAGCTTCTGCATCCTGACAGGCTCGGGAAGTCAGGCTCCCTAAGGCCAGGGGTGTGGGACACATAATTAAATACCTCCTTTATTGTGCTAAAATTCACATAGTGTAAACTTGACCGTCCTCACCATTTTAAGTGTATATTTTAGCAGCGTTGACTACTTCATAATGTTGTGTAGCCAACATCGTAACACTTCCTGTCTTAGAACACTGTAACTCTGTGCTCATTAAATAATAACGGCCTGCTCCCCTTCCGAAAGTCCCTGGCAAACACTATCCTGTCTCCATGATTTTGACTGCTCTAAGCCTCTCACATGAGGAGAATCACACAGTACTTATTTTTCTGTGACTGGGTATTTTATTTAGTATCATGTCGTTAAGCCTCTTCCATGAGGTGCCACTTGTCAGAATGACTCTCCTTTTCCAGGTTGAATAATACTTCATGTGTGTAGGTATCACAGTGCTGCTTATCCATTTGCTCACCAAGGGGGTGCTTAGGTAGTACTGTTGGATCCTGGGGTAATTCTTTCTCTCTCTCTCTCTCTCTCTCTCTCTCTCTGTAGTCTAGGCTGGTCCTGGACTCACTATGGAGCCCAGGCTGGCTTAGAACTCACAGCAATCCTCCTGCCTCAGCCTCCTGGAGTGCTGAAATTACAGGTGTGTGCTACCACACCCAGCTATTATGTGGTACTAGGGCATAGAACCTGGGGCCTTGAACTTTGTAGGCAAGTGCTCTAATCGTGGAGCTACACTCCCAGCCTGGTAATTCTATTTCTAATTTTTTAAGGAACTGCCGTATTGTTTTCTTCACCTAGGCCATTTCGTATTTGTACCGATAGTGCACAGAGTTCCAACTTTTCCACATCCTCACCAACACCTTTTTTAAAGCTGTTTCCTTCCTTCCTTCCTTCCTTCTTTCTTTTCTTTTCTTTCTTCCTTTGCCAGCCTAATGAAAGTGAAATGGTATCTTTTATAGCTTGGATTCTCATTTCACTAATGATTAGTTATGCCAAGCATTCATTCATGTGTTTATTGACCATTTGTGTGGTTTTAAAAAAATACCTGTTCAAGTCCTTTGATCATTTCTTTTCCTGAAGAATGAAATCTCAGAAGGAGGCAAGGAACAAAGTAGGTGCTTTTATTTTGAAAACAAAAACAGGGAATAAAAGTTTACACTTAATGGGAAGGAGCCCCCAAAGAAGGTTACCCACTTTGCTCATTTTTGGGTTGGTTTGTTGTTGTTGAGTTTTAAGATTTTTCTCTATATTCTGGATATTTATTCCATACCAGACAAATGATTTACAAATATTTGCTACCATTCTGTAGGGTCGCTGCATTTTTATTGACCCTAGTGTCTTTTTGTAAGGTATAGGGGGTGTACGTTTATTTTAGAACCAAGGACAGAGGGGTAAAAGCTTCTACGGTCTGAAAGGACCCCTGAAGGGAGTTGCCCAATAATACCTTTTGATGCACAAAATTTAAAATTTTCATGAAGTCCCTTTCTCCTATTTGTTGTTGTTATCTGTATGCAGCTTTGGTGTCAGACCCAAGAAATCACTGCTAACCCTAACATGAAGGGTAGCATCAAATCTATTTTTGTGGAAGTTTACAAAATTCTTACTGCTAAAAGAATTGTGTTCAAATGTTTCATATCTACCCTCTACCCAACACACACACGGGACACGTGGACAGAACCCACAGGAGGGAGACCAGCCACATGGGCCACTGAAAACCATGGTGCTCCCCGGGCCCTCAGTACCAGTGTGACCTTTCCGGACAGCCTTGGTGCAAAGCCCTTGACTACGCACCTCTGCTTCCCTCTACACCCTCGGTCAACAGCCCAAGGAGCCACAAAGCAATCTTTATAGCTGTCATACTGGCTGGATTGTAGAAGTACAAATAAGGCTGTTTCTAAATAATTCCTAAACTGCTCAGATATGAAGGTTGTAATGTGCAAAGACTGGCAACGGCCTGGGAGCTCACAAAGCAAGGTTACCAGAGGCCTTTGAAACTGCTTACTGAGGCTGTGCTGGTCTAAAACCTCCTCCAAGTCAAATATATACACAGAGGAGGCTCACCACCCCCCACCCCTGGCTGGCCAGCCCGGCAGTCTCCTGCCTCCTCTGGGAAGATAAGGAAGCAAAGACACAGAGAGGTTAGTTAACACCACCATAGGAAAGCCAATAGAGTCAGAGAAAGGCCAATGTCCCATTCCTCACCTCTTGAAGGCTCCAAGTCAGCGGCTTCATGCCAAATCTAGGTTTCCATTGTCTCCCAAAGAAAAACATTCTGCAAATAATACGATTGGAGTAGCAGTGTGGCGCTGTCTGGGCTTGTGGGCAAACTAGATGGCTCTCAACTTGCCACCTTAGATTCATGACATGATTCAGTTTGACTTTTGGTTTTAAGTGTGTGCGAGTGGATCAGAATGTTAATGGCGTGTATTAATTTGCAATTTTGCCAGACCCAAATTTAAGTCATACACCAGGAAGTAACTCCATCCTTCTGCCCGGTGGCTATATATTAATATTGCCCTGTTGTTTCTTGCCATGTACCCTGGAATTCTCTGGAGTTAATGCAAAAAGTTGGCACTAGGATTGTAGAGCTTGGCCCAATGGCACCTGACAAGTACGTGCCAGGCCCTGGGGTTGAATCCCAGCACTGAAAAAATAAGTGTAAGCTTGTGTATGTGGGGGATTTCTTCCTCCTCCTCCTCCTCTTCCTCCTCCTCCTCCTCTTCCTCCTCCTCTTCTTCTTCTTCTTCTTCTTCTTCTTCTTCTTCTTCTTCTTCTTCTTCTTCTTCTTCTTCTTTTTCTTTGTACTAGGAATTGAGACCAGAGTATTCACATTGAGCTCCATCCTTAGGTCATTTTTTTA
Source organism: Ctenodactylus gundi (assembly GCA_004027205.1). Classification (NCBI taxonomy): domain Eukaryota; kingdom Metazoa; phylum Chordata; class Mammalia; order Rodentia; family Ctenodactylidae; genus Ctenodactylus; species Ctenodactylus gundi. Next base: position 89,984 of record PVKB01005273.1, read on the forward strand.
AGTTTTAGTTTGAGACTGGGTCTCACTAAGTCACTGAATTGCCCACACTGAGCTCAAACTTAAGATCTTCCCTCCTTACCCTTCCAGAACTGAGGATTATGGGATTACGGGCTTGTGCCACTGGGCCCCAAACATGTATTCATTTTTGAGGCATAGAAGAAAGGTTTTAGATAATCTGTTGGATTCAGCAGTGGCTCAGGTCCTAAAAGGTCCTAAGCAGTAATAAGGAAAAGCAATGTATAAAACTCTGTCGACCAATCAACAGCAACAATAATGACAATAATAAAACCAACTCTTCGGTAGGCCAGAGAAGAACCTTTTGAGATATTGAAAAGCATTTGACCCACAGCATGACGGTGTAACCTGAGGTGGGAATGCGGTTTTGGAGTGAGGAAACCACCTGAGCAAGTATATCCATACACACCAGCTAAAGGCTCACAAAAATCTCTAGCTGGAGAAATCATAGGCCAGATGGGAGGTCTTGCCTCATTCAGGATACCTGTGCACCCCTCCCAGCCCAACTGGGATGTCACAGTGGTGTGACACCTAGTGGTCAAAATGGTCACTGCAGATAATCACCCTAGGCTTTCTTCAGTTTTGGTCCCCACTCCCACCCTGCTCTTTCTCACTAAGGCTCTGGCTGGCCTTAAACTCTTGGCAATCTTCCTGCCTCAGCCTCATGGGCGTTGGGATTATAGGACGGTGCCACCATGCCCAGCTTATGTGGTGCTAGAGTATAGAACTCAGGGTCTTATGCTTGCTAAGCAAGCGCTCTAATAGCTGGGTTATTCCTCCAGCCCATTTCTGTTTTCTTAAACCTTCATTCATTCACTCACTCATTCAGTGAATTTTTACAGTGGGTCTGGTGCTGAGGATACCATTGAGAAAAATCTAGACATGGGCCATCCTTCAGGAGTCTTGCGGTCTAGTGGTGTGAATCAAATACGTAGATACAGTGTGAGTGGCAGGATAAGGACCCCTCCCAGGGTAACAAAGCGGCAAAGGGGATAGCGCAGCTAATCCAGATTTGGTGGCCAGAGAGACCTCAGAGACCCAGAGGACGCCTAGAAGTCTGCGAAGCACAGGAGGGACAGGGAAGAGACAGCATTCCTGGCAGAAGGCGCAGCGAGCCAGAGACAGGGGTCAGGAGAATATGGCCAGATCGTGCTGGAAGTTAAGCTCTGTAAACAGCTTTGAACTTCATCCTTGCAGCCTTGAGAGCCATTTCTCCTTAGTGAAAAAATTAGGAAAGTCTACGTAGAATTTAAGTTTCTCTGAGGCCCTAACTTATACCTCTTACCTCCTGGAGTTCATACCTCATAACCATCCCCTGAAATGTAGAATTATGTTATTCTTTAATTTTTGTAGTCTCATTATTCATGAGTTGCTCATTCACATGCCCTAGATTTCTTAGTCTTCTGTTAGCAGATGAGTTTGTCTAATGTCATAATCAGTCTGTAGCCAAGGCAGAACTTTGGCTTCTGCAAGAATAGATTTGGCAGCATCAAACTTCTTTCTAGGGCCCAAGTCCTTGCTGTGGAGACAATGGCTACTGTGAGGTCCTCAGCAGCCCATGCCTCTGGGTCCTCTGGAGCATTTGTTTAACTAAGAGACTTTCTAGATCAGCTGAGTCTCTGCTTAGAATTCCAGAGGAAGGAATGGACACGTGTAACTCAGGTGATCCTAGAGCTTACTCAGGTTGGAATCACAGAGGAGGGCTCTTGGGTCAGACCCCTCCTAAGGCCCAGACCTAGTCCTACCTCATCCTGCGTGTGATTAAACTGTTCTATCTCAGGCCAGTTACCTCATCTTCCTAAGACACCGCATCCTATTACCTGTAAATGAAAACAATAATCATAAAACCTACCTGGGAGTGTTATTCAGGAGATCAGGTGAGATTACGTGGAGAATGTGCTTAGCACAGAGTCTGAGCAAGACTCTACAAAGGTTAAAGAACAAAAACGGTCTCAGTGTTTCAGTTGAGAGCGAGAAAGAGAGAGAATGAGACAGAGAGAGTGAGATAGTAGATATGACCCAGGGCTGAGATTCAGAGGAATGGGCTACTAGGCAGGCCAGACACCTCACTCTAAGGGAAAGGTGAGAGCCAGCAGGCCTGGGATGCAGCCTGCCTCAGGCCACCCGGTAGCTGGGAAGAGTAATAGAGGGCCCTAAGTGCACACAGCAAAAGAGGGGAAAGGAAATCTCTGTGACGTGTTCAGAGAGGCTGGCAGAAGCTTGGCTCTGCAGACCTCCTACAGAAGCTTTGATTCTCGCCAACACAAACTAGCCTAAGCAAAAGAGGGAGTATTTTGTTCTTTTACTGCAAGGGCTGAGACAGAAAAGGACTTCAGGCACAACTGAATTGAGTTTCAACAATGCCATCAGGAGTCGATCTGTAATTCTTAGTTCTACCTCCTACTGTCTTAACTTTGATCTTAGGCCACTTCTTTCTATGTTGTAGCAACAAGTCCATCAACAGCTCTGTGCACCTCTCCCTGTAACAACCGCAGGAGAGGCAGTACCTTTCCTCAGACAGCTCTAGCAAAACTCCAGAGGTTGCCATTGATTGGCTTCGCTTGGGCCACACGCCCACTGATCCAATGACATGGCCAGGGAAATGGCATATTCTGATTGGTCAGACCTGTTCCACGTGTCCAATTTTGTATCCAGAGTTGGGTCAATCCCACCCACCCGACCTGGGCTGAACGTGAAGCATTCCCTAAGTAAGAATAGGAGCCTTGTTTCTGGAAGAAAAGATGGGGACAAGCAGAAGGTGTCTTCAGTTTGTTCCCGTGTGAGACACCTTTGTTCCCAGCTGTCCTTGAGGCCAGGCTGTCCCTGGGCACTTGGACTTCATGCTGTCGTGCTCCAGCCCCACAGACGTGGTCCCTGAGCAGGAATACTTGGAGCCCTGGACAGCAGGCTGGGGCCCTCCCCTGCCCCCGCAGCGACACCACAGATGGTGTTTGCTGAAAAGGCAGTTCCAGGGAGGAGCAGCGCAGCTGATACTGCACGAGTCCCCGCTAGACTCCCCTGGTGTCCTCCAAGACGCTGTAAAGGACGAATAAAATCAGAACCTCAGAGGGGAGAGGGTAGGGAGAGGCCGAGTCACTCCTCAGTTGAGGCACCTGCCGACCGCAGGCGCTGCCTCCCGGGGCTGGGGCAGCCCTGGGGATGATGGCCCTGCTCTGCCACTCTAGGCCCTCTTCCTGGCCATCTCAGCACAGTCCGGCACTCTCAACTCTGCCCACCTTTCAACGTCCTCCCTTGCTCTTCACACACATCTCCTTATTCCTTCTAGAACTAGACTAGCCCCGATGGCGGCACACAGTGGGCCCAGGAGCTAACGCGGGTCCCCGGCAGACCCTGCAGTCGCAAGCAACACACAGCTCCCAAACTGCACCTGGGCTACTTTTAGGAACACATTATTACTACCACTAGTAGTGAGTGTTTTGTGTTGTTTTGTTTTGGTATTGGGGATCAGGCCAATAGAGAGATACAGCACTGAGCTATACTTCTAGTCCATTTTTAAATTTTTGGTTTCAAGACAAGGGCTCACTGAGTCTTCCCAGGCTAGATTTGAACTTGCAGTCCTCCTGCCTCAGCCCCAGGGGATGACAGGCCTGTACCACCAAGACCAACTTGAGCACATTCTTTTTATTATTATTTTTCAGTACGGGACTTCACTCTGAGCTGTATAACCAGCCCGTTTTTATTGTTTATTTGAGGCAAGGTTTTGCTAAGTCGCTAATTGCCCAGGCGAGGCTCAAAATTGCTATTCTCCTGCCTCAGCCTCCCAGAGTGCTGGAATTACATGCCTGCTTGACATTATTATTTTTATGAGTATATTTTATGTTTTTAATCACACAAGTTATAAAGTGATTCTCCTTGTGAAACTGGCTATTAGTATATGTACTACCAAAGTTTCTTGACTCTTCTGTCCCCAGATAGTCCTCTTCCTGAAAGTAACCTCAGTTATTCATTTACTGTAGAGCTGTTGAAAGTTTTTTTATATGTATATCCTTATATGTTCACAGACAAAAATGCATAGTTTTGATTTTGTTAACATTGTTTTGAATAGGTTCAAAGCACACACAGTGAAACATATTCCTCCTCCCTCTGGTCTCCAAAGGCTCAGTTTTCTCCAGAGGCTCAGTATTTCCTTCCACAGAGCCCAGACCAGGACGTAGCAAACCTCCCCTGCAAAGGCCAGGTTGTAAATATTTTAGGCTTTGCAGGCTTATGTCGTCTGTCACAACAAATCAACTATATCGTTGTCTTGAGGAAGCAGCCACAGACAATATGTAAATGAATGTGTGCCAATAAAACTTTATTTATAGGCTCAAATTTGATTTCCTATCATTTCCATGTGCCATGAATTCTTCTGATTGTCTTTCAACTATTTAAAAATATAAACACCATTCTTAGCTCACTGACTCTTGACAGGCATCAGGCTGGATGTGACCTGGGGACTGTAGGTTGCCAACCTCTGGTCTATGCATACAAAAGCCAAGCATGTGTGAACATTCTTACCATTTTTTTTTTAAACACAGGGGGAGCATGCTACACACAGTCCCATACCTCATATTTGTGATTTTGTGAGAAGCCTTAGAGATCACGCCACATCAGTCCATACAGAATGTCCTCATTTCTGCTCTTGGCATCATATTACATTTTATTCCACGATAGTGCAATTTACCACAACTTCATTAACCGATCACTTATTGATGAATACTTATTTCCTTTGTTAGCATACAATATGTTTCATTGTAAATTTCATAAATGTATTTGTGGTTTTAGCAGCCTTGAGACATAGTTACATGCCATATGATTCACCTATTTTACCAGTATGATTCAGATTGTTAAATGGAAAGAAAATTTTAGAACATTTTGTTACTTCAAAAGAAACCCTATGTCCTCAGCCTGCTCTCAGTTCCTTTTTCTTGACTGGTTTTAGACAACCCATTCTCTGCTTTCTGTCTCTATGGATGTGCTGGGCTATGCCCTGCACCTGGAGTGTCTCCCAAAAGCCTCTTGTGTTTGAAGACACTGGCATAACTGTGAAACTTTGAACCTGACTGGAAGAGACAGATGCTCGCAGCTTAACCAGGAGAGATTGCGTCAGCTAGTTGAGTTTGGGGTACCTAGGGCAGAGCTTTCAGATACGTGTTATTGACCTGCGGGCCAAGAAGTGAGGGAGGGACCTACCCTGGGTGTGAGGGGTCCAATTGGCTGCTTGAAGTAAGTTTTAAAAAAAAAAAAAGGAAGAAAAACATTGTTACAGCTTCTTCCTGGGAAGGCTCGGGTCCTGCCTTAGTCTCCCGACTTTACTTGGCTCCTAACTGAGTTGGCTGCTGTCTACAAAGCCATGAGCAGCTCCCAGCCTCTGCCATGTGCTTCCAGCGTGGTCGAGTGCCCATGAATGGACTATGTGAAACGTTCTGAAGCTGTGACCCAAGTATCTTTCCTCCTTTAAGCTGTGGCTGTTAGGTATTCTGTCACAGTAAGAAAGTGACCGAGATGGGCTGATTTTGGAGACTCACATAAATGAAAGTCTCCTGTATGTGGTATTCTGTGAATGGTTTCTTTCATTTGCCATAATGTTGCTTGGTTCCTGGTGTTTAGACCATGTATCAATTTTTCATTTCTTTTTATTGCAAAGTGAATAATTTTTCCTTGTGTGACACTTTATCCATTCGTTCATGGGCTTTTATGTTGTTTCTATTTTTGGTTGCTGTAATGCTGCTATGAACATTGTGTGAAAATGGCTTTTTGTTTCTGCTAGCTATGTATCTAGGAGTGGAACCTCCAGGTCATACAATAATTCTGTGTTGAATCCTTCGAGGAGCTGCCAGAGTGTTTCCAAAGTGGCTACACCACTTTACATTCCCACCTGCCATAGGTAAGTGTTCCAATTTCTGCATCTCACCAACACTAGTCTTATCTGACTTTTTTAAATGTAGCCATCCAAGTGGGTGTGAAGTGGCATCTCATTGTGGGTGATACGTGTTTAATGAAATAAATTCTGAGATTTGCTTTATTCACTTGTGTATCAGTCTGTGTAGATTTCCCTTATGCTTGCTAACTGCTGGGTGGTCTGCCAGAGCCTACACACAGTCCAGTGCAGCCGTTCCCTGGCAATGGCCACTTAAGCTGTTTCCAACAACTATAAAGAACACACAAAACAATGACGAATTTTCTTGTTTCGTCTTCTTGTACAGAGAAGAAATATTTCTTGAGGATAATCTTAGAAGTGAAGTTGCTGGATATACAAGAGGCATGAATGTTAAGAAATTTTGAAGATATATACTTTGAGACAGATTCTCACTCTGTAGTTCAGGCTAGTCATGAACTCACTGTGTAGCTCAAACTTGCCTCAATGCAATAGGCCTGCCTCAGCCTCTTGAGAGCTGAGATTACAGGTGTGCACCATCACACCTGGTTAATTTTTATGGGGTGCTGGGATGGATTAAACCCAGGACCTCGCGCAGTCTAGGCAAGATCTGTACCTACTGAGATGAACCCCTAGCCCTTGAAGATATTCTAAATGACTGAAAAGAGCCATACAAATGTTGGCTCAGTGGTTAAAGCACTTGCCTACCAAGCACTTAGGTAAGTGCTAAGTACCTGAGTTCCATTCCCAGCACCACATAAACTGAATGTGGTGGTGCACGCAGGTAATCCCAGCACTCGGGAGGCTGAAGCAGAAAGATTGCTTTTGTGTCTAAGGCCAGTTGGGCTTCATAGTGAGTTCAGGACCAGTCTGGACTTCAGAGTGAGACTCTGTCTCAAAAAAAAAAAAATTACATTTCAGCAATAGTGTACAGTGTTCATGTCATACATCCACGCCTGCCCTGGATATGAACACTTTCATCAGCACTCAAAACTATTTATTTATTTATTTATTTATGTACTGTGGGTCCAACCCAGGTCCTTCACACTGAACTACTCCTTCAGACCTTTTATTTTGTTTTGAATTTTGAGACAGTGTCCAGCTAAGTCACTAAGTTGCTCAGGCTGGGCTTAAACTTGTGATCCTCCTGCCTCAGTCTCCCTGCACCACTAGGCCCAGCTGAAAGCATATCATTTTAATTTCAATTTCTCTGATGGATACAGGGTTGAGCCTATAGGGCTGTGCCCCAACCCTAGAGCTCTAGGGTTGCTCCACCACCTTAGTGTGGTCCTTGGTGCCCAGCACCAAACTGGGTGGATACTGACTAAGGTTCATAGAACCAGGGAAGTATCTCTCTCTCTCTCTTTCTCTCTCTCAGCACTGGGGATGGAACCCAGGGCCTTCACATTGTGTGACCTTCCCAGGCTTTGGGTTTTTTGTTTTGTTTAGTCTTTATTTGTTTAATTTTTGAGATAGGGTCTTACTAAGCCACTAAATTGCCCAGGCTGGGCTCAAGATTGCAATCGTCCTGCTTCAGCCTCTTAGAGTATCAGGATTATTAGCAGGCACTACTATGCCCAGTAACAGTTTCATTTTTGCAGTCTTAAATATTGAAAATGTATTCTGAGACTCTACAATGGTGTCTTCTTAGTACTCCAAAATATAATTGTGAATATTAGATCATCTGTCTGAGCTGTACCTTTTTCTAAGACTAAAAAAAACAAAAAAAAAAAAAGTCAAAAATTCTCCACCGAGCTCCAGAGTAACCCCTCCATAACCAGCAGAATGGCTGTGTGACCTGGTCAGGCTGGAAAACAAGAGTGCTTCAAAGCCAGCCTTGGGATCCCAGGACTCAGGTTCTTCTGCTAGGAACTTCCTGGTAATATCATTGGACAATCATGGCCTATTAGTGTGACTCCAGAGCACAGAATAGGTGACAGGGAACCCAGCACCCAAGTGACTTGTTCAAGGCTCCAGAGATACTCAGGGTTGGACTGTGAGTATGGCTTCAGGTTCTGAGGTCTTCCCAGGCAGTTCCACAAAGTATGACATCAGAAGATTCACCACCAAACTCTTCCCCAAGTTCCTCTGCCTCTAAGTAGAGACAAGACCTCCCAAAATGGCGCATGAGTGGTTATCAACACAAACACTGTGTATTCAAATCCCAGCTTAGTCACCTGGGTCTGGTTACTTTATCCTTTCACCCTGTGCTCTCTTCCTGTTTGGATTAACATTACCTACCTCACAAGTTACAGTCTCGTTTAATATTACCTGTCTAGCAGGTTAATTTTCTACTAATATTACCTACTCGCAAGTTACTTCCTACTTAACATTATCCACTCCCAAGTAACTTAGTGTTTAACATTACCAACTACAGGTTACTTTCCTGCTTCACGAGTTTCTTCCTACTTGATTTGACCTACCTCACCAGTTATACTTTTTTTCTTTACTTTGACCTACTCCCAGGTGGTGTTCCCACCAGTGTTACCAACCCCGCAGGTTGTACTCCTTCTAATTTACCCACTTCTCAGCTTGTAGCCCTATTTAATGTTACCTGCCTTGCAGGTTATATTTCTGTTTGATATTACTGACCAGACAAGTTATTTTCCTACTCAATACATTACAGATTGTAGTCTTATTTAACATCACCTAAATTACAGGTCATAGTCCTTTTTAATATTATCTATATCACACAATTACATTTCTCTTTCTTTCATTTATTTATTTATTTATTTATTTAGAGACAGGCTCTCACTCTGTAGTCCAGACTAGTCCCAAATTCACTTATAGAGACAAAGCTGGTCTCTTGAATTCACAACAATCCTCCTGCCTCAGCCTCCTCCATGCTGAGACTACAGATGTACACCACCACACACAGCTATTATGAGGTGCTGAGGGATCGAACCCAGGGCCTCCCAGTTCCTAGGCAAGTGCCCAGATCACTGAGCTACATCACCAGCCCTTTTCCTCCCTTTTAAATCATTTCCTACCATGGATTGAACGCAAGGCTTGTGGCTTTCAGGCAAGTGCACCCAGGTCTCTCACTCCTGTGTCACACTACCTACCTCACAGGCATTATTTCTATTTAATTTCACCCACTTTGCGGGCTGTGTTCCTATTTTACACTCATAGATTGCTTTTCTTAATGCCTACACCACAGTGATCGCCCTAGTGACACTACCTCCTTCACAAGTTGTGCTCCTATTCAGGACTACCCCCTTCCCCGGATTATTCTCAGTTATCCTCCGTGCTTCATGGGTCGTCTAGCTACTTAACATCATCTCCCTTACAGTTACTATTCCCATTTAACTCTGCTATCTCTCAGGTTGCAGCCCTATTTAATGATACCCTCCTCATAGGCTTATGTCTGACTTAAATGAGATAAAGACATAAATAACATTTTTGAAACCTACATAGTTCTTGTTTTCCTCCAGCTCTTTGATTATGTGAATCGGCTGTGAGGGTGTTAAGCCAAGTGTAACCTAAATAGAAAATTCCAGGTGCGGACCCCACGGGGGTTGGAGTCCTACCTAGCTCTGCCACTTCATTCAACTTGGCTCAAGGGGCTCCCCATGACTGGTTGTTCTCAGCAGGAGGACTGCCCACATCCCTGCTTGTCAGTGTTAAGGAGAACAGGTTGAACTCAGCGGTTCCCTCAGCCTCGGCTTCCATTACAGCCACTTGGGGGAATGGTTTTTAAAATGCCAATGACTGGACCCCAGCCTCTCCCTATCCTGATAGAATTGTTTGGCAGTGGGATCCGGGTGTTCCTAGGGGATGCTGCCCTCAGCTGGGTTGAGAGCCACTGGCCCACACCTGTGTTTTTCCAGTCCCAGCATGCTCCTGACTCACCGCAGGGCCACGCCTGAGAACTCACCTACTGTCAGTTCCTGTGTCGTGGTGATGCCGCTGGCCCAGTGACCACACTTGAAAAATCCCTGTGAACCTGAGGACCACTGTGGCTTTTCTTGGCTGTACCCTATCCCTCTCCAAGATAGCCCCTGGTGCACCACAGAGGAGCTGCCCTGCTCAGCCCCAGCCACAGATGTGGTCCTAGCCCATCTCCCAGCTGCAGAGCAGGAGCTCAACTGGAGTATGGTCCAGGAAGAAAGAAGCCACACCTCGGCTCACCTGAGTAATCGGGCCCACAGGGACCTGTGACGTTAGTCCAGCAACCCTGGGAGAGGTGTCAGGCTGGCAAGAGAAGGCCTGGAACTGCTGGGGACCAGCATGGAAGATCCTGCCTGAGGACATGGCAAGCCAAGAAAGACAGGAGAGATGGCAGAGACCCCGTCCCTGGGTCCAGCCACACCTGAACTGAGAATTTTTTCAGTTATATAGGCCAGTGAATTTTCTCTTCTTGTTTAAGTTCAGTTCAGTAGAATATTTGCTACGTGCAGCTCAACGATGGTTAGGAAAGCAGGCAGGGATCTTGGAGGACCATGTAGGACCCCATAAAGCAGCCCCAGCCAGGTGGTGTGATTGCAGCTTCTCTCCTGGGTGCTGTTCCCATCAGCACTGATCTCAACGAGGCCTGGAACTGAGCAGCGCAGGGCTCAGAGGTGACTTTGCCCTTTCCCTCCCCGGTTATGTGAGAAGGCCTGGGGGCCCGGGCAAAGGCTTGCTCTGAGTCTTGCACACAACAAAGCCAACCGGGACATGAGCCCCTTGGCTCTGTCAATAAACACACTCGTGCCAATGGGCGATAGCAGCCTGAGGGCGCTGCCCAATGTCACCAAGGCTCCTCAAGGACACACTAGGGGGCACGGCTCCTTTCTTCCACAGGGAAAGGGCTTACTGTCCTTTCTCCACGTCTTAGTTTCTTTAATTGCTGTTACACACATACGCACTAGCACTGGTGTTTTTAATCAAAGTGGAGTGTATGGTTGTGGCAAAGATATCCTCATCCCCTGGGGATCACATATGAGCAAAAAGGAAAAGACGAAACCCTCGAGTTGTCTCACCACCTGAGGCGACACTGCCAACACTTTGGGAGCATATTATTTTTGGCTCTTTTTTTCCGGTGAAGGTTATATGCGGTGAGATGGAGGATTCTCCAGTGGAGCCCTCTGGGGCAAGGCTTGGGAGGGAGAGGGAGAAGGCTCTTCCCTTCTGGTGGTTCTTGGTGTGACACTAGACACCAGAGGGGAGGGCTTGGTTTGAAGGCCAGCAGAGCTCCCACAAGTGATGAGAGATGAGATGAGCAGGCAGGGGTCACGGGGATTAAGGGAACTCTGCTGGGGCTGGGAAGCAGCCATTGCTGTGGCAGGGACACAGGTCAGTAGCTGTAAATGCCCCTCTACAGTAATTGAGCCAGTGCCGCAAGGACACTAGCCAGAAACCATCCCCGTGCCTGCCAGAGTCAAAGTCCTGGGGAAGAGCTTCGTGACAAATGTGACCCCACCGCCATCCAAGAACAGACAGAGGAGGAGGAGGAGGAGGAGGAGGAGGAGGAGGAGCTGTTCCCTCTGACTTCAAGGGGGAGGCCCTCCATGGGGAGCAGTACTGTGGGGAGAGGCAGCTTCCTTTGTGAAAAGGGGGTGTCTTCAGGAAGGAGAATGGATGCTGGGCAGCCCCAATTTATGAGCTATCCACCATTGCACCCAGAAAGGGCAAGAGCCCAGGAGGATGCAGCACGCCTCTGGGGAGCCTGGGAAGATGTGCACTGGTACCGGAGTGTGCTTGTCAGCAAGGAGCCGCAGCATAAAGCATCATGGAGTAACCATGGCTGTGTGAGAGGTGCCATTTCCTTCCTTCCTTCTTTCCTTTCTTTCTTTCTTTCTTCCTTTCTTTCTTTCTTTCTTTCTTTCTTTCTTTCTTTCTTTCTTTCTTTTTTGAGACAGGGTCTTGTTCTGTAGCTCCTTTCTATTTTTATGTGTGATATTGGGGGTGATCTGGCCCGGTGCCTTCACCCTGAGCCATGTCCCTAGGCCATTTTCTAAAAATTGGAATCCAGATGTATCTGAATGCAGAGCTTAAACAAGTAATAAAGTGACTCAATTTAATTCCAAGGTCTTTCAAGAAATGGGTTGCATTTGCTTTTCTAATCATATTATAGGGCGGCTAAGAATCTTTTTGAATAACAAGTATCTTAAAACAAGAGGGTGGTAGATACATCATAGTGTCACACAAACACACGTCCAACCCCCCGCCCCACCTCAGTATGAATTCTCCCCCAACCCAAAATTCTTCTTTTTATTAGTATGCATTTGCATGGCACAATAAGCTCATTCAACTTGAGGAACTGGTAAAAATACACATGACATCATCGCTTTTACCCCTCTTCCCCCTCCCCACACTCTCGCCTACCCCCTTCCTTTCTCCCTCCCCCAAATCTCCCTGTTCCCTACCATCACTCTCTTTGGCTCAATTACTTATTTATACTTTAAGTTTCTCATATTGGAGAAACTGTGCGGTACTGGTTTAAATGCCTATGTCTGAGTCAGTTTGGTAGGCATGCTCAGCCCATTTTTATTTTTGGTTTTGAAACATGTATTGGTTTGGGTTCTTTCAAAAGGCAGAATTTACAGATTTTATAGCAAAAAGGATTTATTCAGAAGGCTTACAAATCCAAGGATAGAGATAGTCCAAGATGGTGGCCTGCACATGTGAGAGCTGGAGTGTCAGGTGGCTGCTCAGCTGCAAAGTAGAACTCCCGTCCAGATTTCAGGACAGCCAGTAAGAGTCTACTGCAGATCTCGGTTGTTCGAAGAACAATGGCGAAGACCAGAGACAGCGACTGAAGATCAGAAATAGGCAGAGAGGCACAAGTTGTGCCTAGAGCAACTCTGTAAAGATCTGAAGTATGTAGCAAGTTGGTGTCTGTAGACAATTACGAAGGCCCGAGCTTTCCCAGAGGAAGAAGCTGTAACAATCTTTCTTCTCCTTCCTTTTATACTCTTGGAGTTCTAAGTTGTGTCTCCCACATCTGGGTGGGTGCTCTCCCTCATTCATTGGCCCACAAATCGCTCACCCTCTAATCCAGGTTGGTTCTCAATTCCCAGTCTAGGCGTGGTTCCCAAAACCTAATCCAGGTGTGGTTCCTGATTGCCTCAAGTTCACATAATCTCTCCAAAGGTCACAAAACATCATTTCACTAAGTTCCTAAGTAGCCTAGTCTGGGCTTGAATTTGCACTTCTGCCTCAACCTCCCAGAGGGTGGGGATTGCAGGGCTGCACCACCAGGCCCGGCTATTTTCATAAAGCACTCTGAGAAACAAACACACAACCAGTCAAATGGAATATGCTTTGATCGATAAAGTGGTTTCTGCAGGAGTCAGCATTGTACCAAGGCTGGGCCTACAGGTGTTGGTGACTGTGTTCACAGGCTCCTGCCTCTAGGCAATCAAGCTGCCCACTTTCAACAGAGCCCTCTTGGGGCAATACAAGTCACTGTGGGGTACTTAAAATATATATATATATATATATATATATATATATATATATATATATATATATCAGGATTCTAGGATTTTTGCCTTCAGAATATTCAGTTTATAGGAGCTAAGTAACTGTCCTGAGATTTATCCCTAAAGAGAGGCCCTCAAGGGAGACTCGTTCTCAGAAGTGACAGGAGGGCGCTCAAATCATTCAACTTTAGTAGTAACAAATCACGTGACAGCATCCTTCTCCACAAAAACTGGCCCACCAGGATCCTTTGAGTACTGACCTCTTTCAGCAATAACCACCCAGACCTCTTGAGTCTCTCTCACAGTACTCCACTGGCCTCAACTGCAGGGATCTCAGCTTGTGCCCACTGCCCAGCTCCAGTTCAGATACGTCCTCGGCGCTGTGAGTTGTTTGTCAAAGAGGGACTTCAAGTTACACATGGTAG
>PVKB01005274.1:0-103647 GCA_004027205.1 Ctenodactylus gundi
GGGGGTGGGGGGGGGACTTGCAGTAGAACGGACACTAGAAAAACCCAGCTTGCAGCGGTGCCCTTTACTGTCCTTCTGAGGGGCAGGTATAGGCAGTGGTGGCTCAGGGCTGCCCCCTACTGGGAGGGCTTCGCCTATACCGTCAGCCTTTATGCTAGACTCCTTCCCTACCAAGGATGAGGCAGCAGCTCACAGCTGATGACCTTTGAACTTGGGGTGTGGGGGCCTGCCCCGAGCTTCTCAGGGAACACGTGGAAGCTCCTTCCAGCTAAGAGCCCGTCTTGCTCTGCCTTGCTTCTCTCTCCTTTTCCTAAGAGCACTTTCTCGACAAATGCCTGGGTAAGGGTTCCTGACGTAAGCACTTCAAGGGAATGAGTCTAAGATGGAGACGGCAGCCGCTGGCAAGAGCCAGGGGAAAGCTGGAGGCCACGGCGTTGTCCTGGCTAGTCGGCATGCCTGTTATTCTGCGGCGTGGTGTGGGGTAGATGTGGCATCCAGACTTTTAGACAGACTCATAGGTGAGGATTCTTCCCTCCAGGTAGGTTGCAGTGATAATCAGGTGTAAGATTGTCCGGGAGTCCATTCAGCGATAGGCCAGGAAGGCCATGATGTGAACACACAGCGAATGTATGCGGCCTGGAGGCAAACTCGAAGGGAAAAATGTTTGTGGAAAATAAAGGAACATAAAGACAAGAGTTGCTAAGAAAGTTTTAAAAACTATTTGTGCACACTTACACATCTGAATACAGATCTATGTGCTGTACACATTACATACATGTATATGCTAGTATGCATACCTTCCCTATACCATTGCCCCATGGCATTCCTAAGGGTGGTTCCAGCAACCACTGTGGATACAAATATCTTCAGGAGCTTAAGTCTTTTATGTAAAATGACACTTTTTACATATAACCTGCACATGTCCTTACTTTAAATCATCTCTCAATTCCTTATACACAATCCAATGTAGATTCTGTGTAAACAGCTCTTGTACTATACAGTTTAGGCAATGATGACAAACATCTGTATCCATTTGAGAATGATGTGGATATTTGTGATCTGTGGTTGGGTGAAACTACAGAGCAGGAGCTGCGATGTGGAAAGTGTGCTGTGCGTGTAAACTTCGGGAGAGACACAAAGACAGAACAGTAAAAGTTTGTAATTCAAATTCAATAATGTAAGCGCTTAATGTAAAGTAAGCTGCCTCACAATTGTATTATGGAAAATGTTTTATCCTGAACTTAGCTTGCATTTATTTGAAGCAGCAGATAGCTGCCTAATACAATGGTATTAATCGATATATTGGGGGAAGTTAAATCCTTGGGCCAATAAAGCTCGTGTCCTGAAGGAAGCATACAACTAAGCAGCTTCACTTTTCGTTTTCTGCCCATCCAGAGCCACAGGAAGAGATTGTTGGGGGTGCGTTTGGATTTCTTGCCCCCGTAGGGCAAGGATGCTTAAAAGTTGGCCTACTGCCCATCAGTTAATTGAGAGAGGCCTAGGAGAGACCAAGAAGGAATTCAAATCGGGGAGTCTTTTTTTTTTGACTCTTCCAAGTAGCTTTCTATTCTGTACACTTTCATTTGCACTTAGGAGTTGGGGCTTTGAACAGCCAGCTAACAAAATGGGTTGTTAAGGATTCCTCAATTTGTAAACCAGCCTTTGCCCCCTCTCCCAGTGTACTCATGATTCTAATTCAGTCCTCTGTCTGCAGCTTAACCTGGAACAGAGAGATGAACTTAGAAATGCCTCGGGCAAAAAGTAAACGAAAAAAGCTGGAATAAGTAGGATTTTTTTTTTAATCCTCCAAAATGGCTTTACATAAAAATACTTGAGTGGCTCTGTGATGGTACGACTCAAGTCCATGGCCTCCCCATTCATTGGAAGAAAGCAAACACAAACGAAGAAGAAACCTATCCTGTTACCTCTGTCCCTTCTACACACATCACCCACCAGAGGAGGGAAGGAGAGGCGTGGCAGGGTTCAAGGCAGGCCTCCAGGCAGCCCTCACCCTTCTCATTGTCTGACTTTGGGACACATGAATGTTTCCATCCCAAAGTCAGCCCCCATTAACTCAGATTTGTTTGGCTGCATAATCCTTGTTTGCACATTAATCGAGGGTATGGATGGAAAGAACATTGTGGGATGTTTTAGAAATCTCTGTGAGATTATTATGATGGGTGATTACTAATACATACCAGAGGATTAGCCTCAGTAATGAGGAATATGCACTCGGTTGTCTTTAGCAATACACGATTTGTTACATGCTATTAACAAGAAGAAAATTTAAAAAATAAAACGAGTCCATTAGGGTTCATGTGTTTGGAAATTGATAATGAAGGACTTATATTTCAGGTACTTTGTTAGATGCCAAGAATATTCCCACGACCACCTGAAAAAATTCAGCTCTATTCTTGTGGTGCATGCAGGTGAAAATGAACTGAGATGCTCAGGGCGCCTGTGTTAGCCCTCTTTCCCATGCTGGGCAAAACACCCGACGCTGTCAGCTTAAAGGATGTCAGGTTTACTTAGCTCACAGTTTCACAGGTTTCTGCCCATGACTGCCGGGCTCCAGAGCAGAGGCATCATGGTGGAAGGGCATAGGGGAACGTAGCTGCTCACCTCCTAGAAGCTGGGAAGCAGATCACAGGGAAAAGGCATGTCCAGGACCCACATCCTTACGGCTCACTCAGCTGCGACAGTCGTGGATTAAGTCATTCATGGGTATAGAGCTCCCACCAACTCTGTAGGCATCTCCTCATCCAGTCAAGCTGGCAGTTTCAGATTAACTGTCAGTTGGGTGTAGTAGTGCAGGCCTGTGATCCTAGCACTCTGGGAGGCTGAGGCAGGAGGATTACCTGTGTGGGTGCAGCCTTAGCAACTTAGCAAGACTTGTGTTGAGATAAGTGATTGAGATTGAGTGGCAGTGTGAGGGCCTGGGGTTCAATCTCTGTTATTGGGAAAACTAATCAAAACCAAAACTGCCTGGCCTGGGACATAACTGAAAGCAGGAGGTCTACAGTTCCAACTGCTGTGTGCTACTGTTATTAGAGGTCCAGGACAAGGCCCTTGCGGCAACAGGCACAAATATGTTGTGTATTTCTTCAGTGGGAGCCCTCTCATCTCCCCAGGCTTCTGTAGTTCATTTCTTCTTGAAAATGCCTCCTTGTTGGTGAGGTTTCATGGCGGTGGTGTTTCTGTTTTGGTTGGACTTCATTGTCCAATGCTCCTCCGTCATTTTTGGTCAATACTGACTGCCTTTGTGGTCATCAGAAACACTCAGGAGGTGGAACTTCAAATATGCTCTTCCCAGACACACTTTACACAGCTTAAATCATTATTTCATTAAATGTATTCTCATAATTGGAGCTCTATTTAGCATTTCTCAAAGTCTGAATAGATAAAGAATTTGTCCTCAAGTAAGAACATATAAGGCTATATACTTTATATGCAATAACTGGAAATGGGTTGCAAATCAGTTCTTCAGTGTTGTTAGCTGACACAACATATCGTACCTATTCAGCTTGTTTAAAATGTATTTTCTAACAAGAGAAGTGAAGCAAATTATACTTCAGCTTTATCCTAAATAAGGAAAGTGCCCTTTCCAATCACCTATAGTCCAGGGGAACAAGAAGGTTTGTATCAATAACTCTTCTGTGTATTTACTGCATTTGTTCAAAACCAGCACCAAATCAAATAGTTTCAATGCTCAATTATGTTAAATAGTGCCATTTGGATTTTTTCTGAAAAAAAAAATCTAAGTAAACATTGATAAGTGGCACAAAGCATATTAATAATGTGTTGTCTTAGCTTGTTATTTGGAGGATTAAAATCACAGCCAAGAGAGAAAATAAATATTACAAGTTACATCGCTTCATATTTGCCAAAGTTCCTAAATTATCAAGCCCACTGGGTAAATGTAGCAGCAAAGCACAAGCTGTTTCTCATGCAAATCTGAAACCCACTTACAACGCATAACCTGGTAGAGAGGGGTTTTCAGACATATGATTACAGAAGAATTATTGTTTTACAATTTTCATTTTGGAAAAGGTCATTATATGTTTAAGGAAGAAGGGTGCCTCAAGTTTTTTTAATTAGTTCCTTCCATGTATATAGATTTGGGGGGTCAGTTTAGTCTGTTTGTACCAAGATAGGGATTGGGGTAAGCCACGAAGAACCCATCCTCAAATGAATTTGAATCATGTAAACAGTATGAGCCATAAAGAGACACTAACAGTATGACAGAGAAGAGTGAAGGTGTTGATGGCAGAGTAAGGACCGGTGGGAGCTGTTGGGATGTGGAAGGGAGACTAGAGACCTGCTTCCTCAAATTGAATTGGGATTTAATTGGTTAGGAAATAGATGAGAAACAGAGGGACATCAGAGACTTTGGAAGAAGAGTTTGTATAGCTAACATGGTGGTCACACTTCCCTTCTAGGGAGATATCGTTCCTTGTGCCAAGGATCTTGAGGAAAAGAGGTGTGCAATAAAGGCAGGAACTGGTGGGCGATTGAGTATTTTGGTGAAGGAAATGAAAGATGTGGGATTTTCCCCAGAGAGGATGAAGTACCGCCCACCCGCGACTGTGTAGAGAAACCAGTCCTGGTGCTCAGAGACATGGGGGAGAAAAGAGAGGGTCACGTAGCATCACATAGCACAGGCGTGGCGGGCACTGATGGAGGAGACCTGAGTCTAAGGCCAAAACTCGGAGGCTTCCTGCAGAGGGCCTATCTAACGTGAAATGTTAATTGTTTCCCTTCTGTAGCGCAAGACCTTAGGTCGCCTCAGACTTTCCCTCCAACAAATGGCGTGTGTGGGCGATGTCTTTATTCTATGTTATTTTTGGTTTGGTTTGATCGAATCTTTGCAAGTTTTGCTTTCCTTAACAGGAAGGAAGCTGACTGAATTTGGTGATTGGGCTTCCTAGTTATAATAGATTACATTAGTGGGAGGGTAAGTAGAGCTATGAGCTATTCAAGGACACTGGTCTAGATACAAACAGCCCTGGTAAATAACGTCTCTAAGAGTGCGTGAATGCATAGTGACCTCACGTGGGTAGCTGCTGTTGTCAGCCATTAATAGCTAGTAGAGCTTTATTTCCTGCCTTACTTCTTTGTTTCTGGGGAAAAATGAAGTTTTGAATCACTGAAGTCATTCTCATCACAGAACCCATTTTGGGCCGTCATACCACAGATTTTCATAAGTCTTAGGAGAAAATAGTTTGGACCCTTTTATTGCTGTCAAGTATGTGGAGACCGCAACTAATAATCAAGTTTATATATTTAATCCAATCTCATTGAAGCTAAGAGTGGGTTAAAGAGGTAGAGACCTGGAAAGAAACCTTGGAAAGAAATTTTGCCAGATCTTTAATGTCAAACTTTCTTGTCATTTAAGAGAAGGGCAGTAAGCTAACAAGTATGAATTGGTATGTCCAAGCTAAATATTTCCCTCAAATCTCACACCTCTGTAACTACCTGCTTGCTGAACTCATCCATTTGAATTTCTCTAAAATAACTATTTCCAGCACATGGTTTTAGTTTCAGTTTTGGACAAGGTCTCGCTAAAGTGCCTAGGCTGGGCTCTAACTTGCAATCCTACTGTCTCAGCCTCCCCGAGTGCTGAGATTACAGACCTGGACCACTGGCCCCAGCTAAACTTGACTGTTAAGTTCAACACTTTTCCTCTTAAGTATATTTCTATGTGTTTTCTGTTTTGTCTGTTGACACCTTTTTCCTAGCCAAGGAAATTGAATTGAGCCTTTCTTGGTTAGCATATGACCAAAAAAAAATTACATTTTGGAAGACAGCAGGGCTAAATCCTCCTTATTTCCCTTGCTACACACAACCAGTGCGTCACGGTGATGTGTTCTCATGATGTCTTCAATTCACCTTTGCTTCTCTAACCCAAACCCTTCTCATTTAATCTAAACTCTCAGAGCTTCTCAGTGGAATTGCTACAGTATAATATGGCTGGTGGAAAGAATGTCTAAGATCAAATTCTGTCCCATGTTTCACCTGTTTGGGAACATCTACCCATTTCAGTTTTTCTGTGTATGCAAAATGTGGAAAATGAAAGCAACTTATCTTGAAGGAATGAGTAACGAATGAATGAATGAATGAAAGGAACAAGAGAAACTGCACAATGGAGCCTTGGCTTTTTCTAAATATATAACCAGATAGATCCTGCAGCAAATCTATCTATCTGGTAAAGATATAAGGAAAGCTGTATGTGTCATTTCAAGTTTTCTAGTAAAATGAAAGATATAAATAATTTAAAGTAATTCAGTAATACTATTTGTTTAATTTCATATAATGAACATATTATTTTGACCTAAGCCAGTGACACTCACCCCCATGCCACCTATGGCTGGAGCTCCCTGTATGACGCAGAGCAGCCCTGGAGCTTCAGATGTTGGGAGCAGTGATGTCACTGTCTAGCCAGCTGGAGGTACCCTTCAGGGGTGCTTCAGAGGGAGATGAGATGGGCAGTAGTTTCATGTAGGCCTATGACATGGAAGACTCTGAAATCATAAATCACCTGACATAAATCAGGTGACCAGGAAGAGACGGTTTCTGCCTCCAGCTACCCTTCAAGTTCACCAGGAATGGAACGCTCAACGTGGTTGTATTATAAGCCTTCTATGTCTCCCTGCACTTTCCAGTTAATCTGTCTTTAAAGGAAGATGTCTCCCTCCTTGAGGAGTGAACAGGAAAAGATTAATTTTAGAGGCAAATACAATAGAAGAGCCTAAATAGCCCCGCTAATGATGCCATTTTCATTTCCTGTTCTTGATGTACTGTGCACCATGAATGATGGGGCGGACTCTGGGCTCCAGAAATTCGCGTCTGTAGATGCAATATATTGCTATGCCTCGCGAAGTACAGGTGCCACGAGTGAGCGCACACCACCAGCTGCTCCCCGGCTGGGCTCCCTAAAGAGACACTACAGGCCAACCCCGTGCTAGATGAGTGTGCAGAGCCGAGAGAGAGGCGAGCAGTCGGCTTCGAGGGCTTTGGCCCCTGTCTCCCTTTCTGTGGCCTATTTAGCTTTCAGAAAAGGATCCTGGAGTAGCCTGTCAGAGTCCTCAAGTACACACCATACACGTCAGAACATCACTTCTTTTTGCTTCTGCATGCATTTGCCTTTTTGGTAATGAGTTTATGCTTTTAGAAAATAATCCTCATGCAAAGTCTATTAGAATGCAGAATACCCAATACATATCAGCATCTCAAAGAAGTGTTCTGCAGTGATGATGTGTGCTTTACACTCACCAGGTGACACCGTAGTCGTGTCCCCTAGCATCCTGGCGCATGGCCTGTTGAGAATGAAGGGAATGAGGTGTCATTCCATATGCCATAAACAACAACCAGTAACAAAACTGTTGGTTTTGATATTGTCCCGGAGTTTTGTTTTGTTTTTTGTTTTTGTTTTGTATTTTTTTTTTTGATACTCTATTCTTTCCTTTGACATTTTGGAGCTTATTGGAACTACAGGAAGAAATTTTCATGAGGTATAATTAATAGCAATGAACCAGAGCCCGGTGTGGTAGCACACACCTATAATCCTAGCACTCTGGGAAGCTGAGGCAAGATGATTCCAAGTCATAGCAACTTATTGAGACCCTGTCTCAAAACAAAAAAGGACAGGAGCTCTAACTCAGTTGAAAGGCTCTGGGTTCAGTCCTCCATGCCACTAACCAACCAACTTAATAAATTAAGGAAAGCTCAAGCCACCATTTCTAAAGTTTCCATCTGGAATTTTTTTTTAACGTGTACATCACTTTTGAAACTTGCCCCACTGCCTTGTTCTACCTTCATGGTAAATGCTTCACAGGCTGTAATATGTCACTTGGGAATGGAGGCAAATTCTGAGCGACCGCTCATTGGGCATGTCATGTTGTTATCTCGTCCCAGTGCTGTATTAGTGCTGCTGGCCGTGTCCTCTGGTACCGCTGGCCATGATGCGATGGCGGCAGCGCTCCGCCCTTGTGCTGCCACTGTCACTTCACATCCCCAGGACTCCCGTCTGCTGTCAAGGCTTGGGCACAAACGCTGCGTGAAAAGGTGAATGAAATACCAGGGCGCAGTTCTCGCGCACGCGCTGTGGGGAGCAAGACTTTATTTTTACGCTGAGGCTTTCCAGGTGAACACGATCAGTCCTGCCCGCTTCTGTAGCTTCAAGATTCCATTGTGCCCCGAGCAAAGGACGTGTTCTACAGCATGTGTGTCTTTTGCATGATTTCTTCCCCCGGTTTCTAGGATGCATTTATGGGTCAATTTGTAGGGAGTTTGAAAGAGCAAGACCTTTTGTACAGAAAGAAGTGTTCTGCATCTTCCAAAGAGATCCTGCTATGTGGAACCTGCCTTGTTGCTGATGGTGGTGGTGAAACAAAACTAAACTAAAGAGAGGCTGTTGGAAGGCCATCGCAGTGCTTCATGGGTTGTTCAACACACAGTAGGTATCCAGTGTTGTCACCCACACAGAGCAGTGGTATTCTCATTGTCATGGGATTTCTGTTATGATAGGGGGTTCTGGATTCTCCAGGCTCCTGCTCGCTCTGACGCCTTTCCCAAGGATTCCTGCTGTAGCCTTTGGTGTGGATGTACCCTGTCGAGAACTGCTGGCACCTGTGTATGTCCATTCGGCCCCCCACAATATGGCTGGGCCTGCATGTTGTTTCCATCTCTCTGCTGTAGATCAGTCCACCTACTCTGACCCCTTGTCCATCTCTACAAATAATTTCACCTGGGCTTTGAAAGACATCTGACAGCTTCTGAAAAGAGGCCAGATAGGGGACCAGGCTAGGTGGCAGGAAGACTGAGGTATGAGGGGCACACAAAGAAATCTCCCCAGGGGTCTTAACTTCACAGATGGTCTGTAAGTTGAGAAGGCCAACAGGGCAAGTGTCTTGAGCAAGCTTTGCTGCTGGTAGGATCAACCAGGATGAGGAGAATTGTAAAAGCTGATGATGACTGCATTTACAGAGGGAGACGCAAAACCTTGTTTAGTTTTCTCATTAATTTGGTTTGGGTTTTTCATTTACTTGCCCTTAGCCGTATACCCAAAAGCTTGCTTTGAATTGCCACACAAGGAGCCCCAAAGCCTTTGCACTTTCCCAGCCTCTTGGACCACCTGCTTGGGGACGGTACACCTGAGAGCGGAGGGTGAAGATGGCTGCAAGGACTTTGTCCTCATTATGACTTCCCCTGTCCAGAGTTCTCTGTGGCTGACTTGGCAGCCTCGCCCAGGACAGATCCAAGTGGCTTTCGCTTCATTGGTTTTCACGTCGTTACTCTTGGCTTTGCTGGGGATAGTTTAATTGGGTTACAATTCTCTCACCGGCAGGAACTGACTAAAAGGGGGTCATTTCTAAAGTGGGGTCTTCCTCTCCAACCCTGAATGGTCTGGCTGAGCAGATGTAGCCCCTTGACCAGCTCGACCCTCTACATAAACAGAACCAGGAGTCTGGGCAGCTTGCTTTACCTGCACCTCTTTGAAAAAACAAGAAAATTCAAGGGCTAAAAAGATGGGGGAGCTTACTGCGCAATCTTTTCCTGAAATATCTCCAGAGACCCACTTAGGGGAAAGACCTTGTTCAAACAGCATTTCCCTTCTGAGCCTCCTCTTTGAGAAGGAACACAGCCCTTGAGGACTGTGTTTATATTTTCCCACAGGACTTAGCGACCTGGGTGTGTATTAGGCGGGGGAAAACAACTACATTAACAGCAGACAGGCTCAGGACAAAGGCCCTTTCAAAATAAAAATTGGTGTATTTTGCCCATTGTCAAGAGCCATTGGTTTCCGGACTCCAGATCTTAGGTCTGCTGATGGAGGCAAAAGCTTATTGTGTATGGGCGGGTGGGTGGATGCCAGTGTTGTGGGCTTTCTGGCTGAAACAAAGATGCTCTGTGAGGGTTCCCTGTAACCTCAGGCACAACTTTAGAACAAGGCTTCATTTGCAATGTTAGCTCCTCCAGGTGTGTGGCTTCTGCTGGCAGCCAGTGGCTTCTGTCTGCCTGCAGTTCTCTGCATGGGAGCCCACTTACACAACTGCTTTGTTTCCTTGGCTTCTAGAGTTTTGAAAGTAGCACAGAAGGTACCAGTGTAGGCTTAGCTGGAGATGATGCAAAGAAAGTCTTGGGGAAGCTGGCAGTGAGCTATCCGGGAATGAGAGGCTGACACAACTGGAAATTCCTGTGGTCCTCTGCAGACGTTAATGATGTCCCTCACAGGGATGGAGGGGTGGCGGGCCAGCAACTGGACCTTGGCCTGAGTGTCAGCGCTGCTGGATACGAGGAGGGTACCTCTCCTTAAAGTGTAGCTATTACACAAAGGACATAATAGCATGAGTGGGCATTTATTGAACGTTTATTAAAAGCCGGAAACTGCTGTAAGCCCTCTGAGCACATTATCTCATGTTAATCCGCACAACAGGCTACGGGTGCTAAGTGCTTTAATTGTCCCATTTACAGATCAAGAAACCAAAGGATAGAAAGGTTAAATAAATTACCCAACATGACACAGGAAGTGAAGAGGCAGAGCTGAGAAGAAAACCCAAACCAGACTCCAGAATCCAAGCTCTGGAACTTTGGAGGTGTTTAGTGATTGAGTTTCGCTCTCAGGCAGGTCCCTGATGGAGGACAGGAAGCAAGGGCCACAGGGAGGTGGCTGAGTGTCACAAGTACCGGGTGGCAACGCTTTGGAAGGACGGAGTGGGTTTTTAGTTATCCCTACTCCTCGTTGTGCGTTAGTGGTAATTGACCTAGCTTGCTTTCCCTTCACTTCTTTTTCCTCCTGCAAGAGTAGACATGTGTCTTTCTACTCATTTGCTGAATCTTTCTACACCTCCACTACTTTAGGCTTGCACCCCTTAGCTCCTTCTGTCGTTATTAAGACTGCCTGTCCACTGTCCCGTGAATTACAGGTTTCTTTCTATGTATATAGGGGTTAGGAGCAAGTATAACGTGGGAGATGGAAGTTACCCATTTTCGCGCTCCACTGCTCGTTTGTTCCCTTCCCATGAGAAACTGGGTAGAGAAAACTGAGCCACGAGGACTCGAAGTGCTTCTCGTTCCCTTCTCTGCGGCCATGGCCAAGCCTCTGACACCCTCTCCTGTTCCCACGCATTCCTCTGCTGGTAGTAAGTTAGCACAGCCGGTCTGTCGTCTCTCCTCTGAAAGCCCGAAGCATACCTTGACTCCCTGCCGGCCCTGAGTGCGTCGTGCAGTTAGACTTCAGTGTGCGGTTCTGGATTTCCTAGATCAGCCCTGTTGCCCTGTCAGCTTAACTGAGATGACCGACGCCGTGACTCTGATCTAGTCCTAACCCTAGCCGTGTGCACAACATCTGCCCCAATTCTATCAGACTGGTGAAAGCTTTCCTGTGCTAAGTACTCAGGCTTTGTCTTAGAATGAATGAATCTCCGAATCTCTAGCTGGATATAAAAAAGGAACAGGTGTAGGCAGCTGATAGCTGAGAGGAATATTTTCTCTCAATCCATATTTCCTGTGACATAATAATCATCTGACTCTAGTGTTTGCCTCAGTGACAATGTGATAGATCACAATGATTCTGTCAGTCACTCGGTGGTGAGCTGAGAAAAGCAGGTTGCACTTGGCCTGTAGAAGGCTAATGTAATAATCCTCACATCTTGTGTTGTAGACATCCCATGGTTGGGTCTAAATCAATCGCATTTCTGCTTGTAATATCAGTTTACAGAAAACAAAGAAGCAAATGCTTTACCTGCCTTTAAAGTTTGGCTCTATGCCTCTCGACTCCTTCCTTTTCTAACCCTTCACCCAGGTACAGCCATAGCTGGAAGGACTCACAGACCAGGAAAGTGCTGAACGTAAGGCAACACACATGTCACTGCAAAAACTCCGAGACCCATTCACACAGATGCCTTGTGACACTCTAATTGAGACAGCTTTTGCTAGCTTGAATGTAAGTGAAGAAAAATGTTTAAAATTACCAAAGAAATGGCTAGGTTATTGACCAGAAAGATCAGCCTGGAAATCTGAAGGCTGAGAAGAAACAACAACAGCAACAACAACAACAACAACAACAACAACAACAACAACAACAACAACAACAACAAAAAGATAGATATAGTGAGTAATGACTGGACCATCAAATCCAGGGCCACAGCCATTAGACATCATGTTCTCATTCTGGAAAGGTATATTTAATACATATGAGGAGTAATGAACACACTGGGTAACGGTGCATCCTTTCAAAAGCTGTCTGATGTTAAATGCCCCAGCTAAAAGTAGTTAGGCATTTAAGCTGAGTTTCAGAGAGAGAGAGAGACAGAGTGAGAATTAGTGTGTGTGTGACTAGGAGTTCAAGCTCAGGACCTTCACACTGAGCTATATCCCTAGACCCACTTTTCTTTTTGATTGTGGGACAGGATTTCATTAGTCATGAAATTGCCCCAGCTGGGATCCCAGGCCTGCGCCAACAGGTCTGGATCAGATATATGATTTTAATAGCAAGAAGAAAAGGCCTGACATTTGATGTCTTCGTGAGAGACTGTTTGGACTTTGTAATGGTATTTTTTACTTTGATCACCCTTTGTTTTTGAGCTTTTGTGCTATCTATAGGCAACGGCAATAAAATGAAAACATGGGAATTACAAGCAAATAAAACACCAACCAGGTTATTTTATGACATAATTAACTAGTTATAGCTGGTAAAGTCTTAAGGAAAGAATTGAAATTTCTCACATAAATGAGCTTTTTAACATTATCTGAAATTAAATATTTTCACAACTTATTCATTGCTGCTACCATTGATAGAGGTGAGTGTTTTATATGTTTATGGTGAAGAAATTCTTCATTCTTTTCATAGCACATGCTGAGGTTTCAGTCCATTTTATTGTGTGATATTTTAAGCCATATGGAAACGTACAATAAATACCAATGGGAGGTAAGCTAGAGAGGAAACATTTGGAATAAATTTGGTAGATTGTTTCTATTTAGGCAGTAAATCTTTTTATCACTTGGGGGATTCTGGGCAGAATCTCATGCAATCTATATTCTTGAGGCTCATGGTTATTAGAAAACTTGCTTTTCCTGGATTTCACTCACTAGGTATAAAATGTATAGGGAATTTGTTTACTGCATGTTTAAGCATGGTTAGAATAAACATCTTAACATTGTAATGGTATATAGCTTTGTCTTTATTACAATCTAAGTATCAAAGGAGTTCATAGCATCCATTAAATTCAAAATAATTTTGATTCTATTTTATATGGCCAGATTCAAACTGGTTTTAGCAAAAGAAAAGGCTAGCATGACCTGATATTTATTAACTGGCCTATGCTGGATTATTTTTTCTATAATGAACAGAGTATCTAGCTGGATTTAAAGTTGCTAAGTGTCAGATAAGGAAGATTTAATTTTAATAAATATTTCAGCCCAGTGTTTCCCAGGAAGTGGGAATAAGTTACCTAGTTTTTAAGCATCAATTTTATCTTATTTATTTTTTCCTTTGAGTTAGGACATCACACCATCAAGATTGGGGTCTCATTTGGTTTTGCAGTTCTTAAAAGCTGATTGTAGCCTGTAGAAAATGTAAAATATTTCATCTACTTGGTGCCAAAGTCTTTTTGAAATCCTTGATCGTGTTCTCATAGATTTGGCCTTTACCTAAGTCTATTTTCTCTTTAACATTATTCTTCATAATCTTTCCATAAAAGAACCACTGCTGGTCTGTTAAAGAATTTGAGTAAATGTACTTAATCAGACTGAAAGCTATGAAGACCTACTCGATAACGTGTAAGGAAAATGCAGACTGTGATTCTGGTATCAAAGTCACAGCATCAGTACTTACGATAAAGTGTGGGATGAACTTCACCATCACCACATATGCTGTTTCACTTCCAAGATTTTGTTTTTCTGGCTTTTGAGGGACCCGTTGCATAAATATTTTTGGAACAGACTTCTGATGAGACTCTTACACATAAACCTGTTAATATGGATTGCAAAGTCAATAAAAGACCTGATAAATAGAACTGCTTCAGCTAGCCTTGAGGCTAGAGGAGCATCCTGCTCCCTCCTCTCATCCTCCTGAATTTTAAAAGCCACTTGTTACCAACCACTGCTTTCCTTGCTCTTTCTAATTAGCAGTTATTAGCATGGAAAGAAAATCCAAAGAAACCTGGCACACTCTGATCTGCCTTTACACCTTTAGTCAGCTTTTGAAAGTCCTCTTGTAGGCAAGTGTCTCAAATAATCACCCAACCACTCATGCACGTGTCCCCCAAAATAAACGGAGTAATCATGGAGACTATTAAAGTTCATTGAATCAGCAGGAAGTGTAATAAAGGTATCTATAAACGAAATAAGTATTTTCTTTTGCTTAAAAACAAAACGCAATCAAAACCACTGTGTAGCTCAGTGATTCTGATGGGGAAGTTCAGCCCACAGAGAAGCTGTGAATCTGTACATCTACTCTGCAAGGTGAGCCACGCAGTATCAGATACTTGGCAAACCTGGGCAAAATTTGGAGCCAGGCGCCTTGAGTGTGATGGGTTTCTCATGGGTTTCTGCCTTTCCCTTCTCTAGTAGTCCCTTGTTATGGTTGGATCTGGACTGTCCCCAAAAAAGCCTCCTGTGCTTCGAAGGTGATTCAGTCATGGCGGTTAACCCGTTGGTTTCTGGGCTGCTGAGAGGTGAAGCCTGCTCAGAAGGGACAGATCACTGGGACATCATCCAGAAGGGTGGATCAGGCGATCATAGCCTGAAGGGTAGGCCACTAGGGCATCGCTTGGAAAAATATACCGCCCTCACTAAGCACCCGTGGTGTCTCTGCTTCCTGTCTCGCCATACCATGAATAGCTTCTCTCTCACCACACCCTCTGTCATGAGCTTCTGGCACCTCTGGCCACCTGTGGGTGGACTGAGGCTGGCTGAAACTATGGGCTAAAATAAGCCTTTCCTTCCTAACATTGTGAGCTTTGGATAGTGTGTCCCAGCAATGAGAGAGTAGCTAAGAGTTGAGAGAACTGAGTCGACAATCCTGGTCTGAAAGCTGACCGCTTTGCAGGGCTATCTGTAATAGGACACTTTAAGCCTAAAAGACAACAGGGGTGCAGGAGTGGTGACAGTATATTGAAAAGAATCTCAGGAGTTTTTTTTTTTTTTTTTAACTTTCGTAAGTTAATCTTTTGCTTATGTGTAATTTAGTCTTGTGATATAGATGTAAGTTCATTTAATGCAGCAGTTCATTTATTCAGTCTTAGATGTAAGTTTATCGTAAGAAAACTGATTGATGTCATGATAACCTGAATGTCATTTGAATGTACAAACATTTACCTTTCAGTACGTATCTAAGTAATTTGAAATATAACTTCTCCCTTTTTTCATACATTTTCTAGCCTCATGAAGCTCATTGTTATAGTTTTTTTTCTTTTGTAGACTGGTGATTGAGGCCATATTGAAGAATTTCAACAAAGATATACTAAGATACAAAAAAAAAAAAAACCCTTTTAGCAGTTGTCCCAATAAAGGGACAACCCCAATAAAGGGTTCTGCAGGACTTAGGGGTTAAAAAAAGAATCTCAGGAAATAAATAACTTTTAACACGTGGTGGTGGTAGTGTTGAATGCAGGGAGAAGGGGGGAATTTCTGTTTTGTTTTAGGCTGCCCTCTTCAAAGCTACCTCAGAAAGCTGAAAAAAAAAACTCTCCTTTTCTCCATTTTCAACTGCATCTGTGGATTATTCCCCATAATTATGAAAAGAATTTTCCAAGATACTGTTAATATTGTCACAAAATAAAAGGAAGAAATTTCTCGTTTCATCATCTGAAATAGTTTGAGTTAAAATCTGGAAAGCCAAATTTATTCAGTAATGGAAGACATTTTTCTATTTTTAATATATTTCCTGGAATACTATCTAGTTTTTAAAATTAGCAATGCACTCAGACATCTAAGGTAATGTTTTAATTGCATTGGGATCACGTAAAATCTATTCTTTGTAGGATGTTTTAACCTCAGAACTACATATACATTTACACGATGTTTGAAAATTGTTTTGTTCTTTCCTCTCATCAGTCTTAGCCCCTCTTAAAAAATAAAACATAAAGCCTTTCCTAGCGCAGACAGCCATTGGACTTGTCTGCTATAATGTCCACTCAGAGTGTGGCCCGAAGACAAGAGTCAGCCCTGAATCTGTCACAAGTGCACAGCCTCGAGCTCTCCCCAACCCCGTATCTGTTGAGACAGAGCGTGTATTTGCACTTTAAAAGCTCCAGCAGGTGACTCCTGCGCACATTAGAGTTTGGACAGTGGCCACCCTGGAACATGTCTTGTGAGAGGCATTGAGAGATCGTGGTTTGGGAAAAGGATGCCAGGCCCAAAACACCTGATTCAGATTCCACCTCCAGTCCTGACTAGCCACGCAGCACTGGACATGTTCCCTGAACTCTGAGTGTTTCAGTTACATTCTTCTATAAAAATGGAAATACCCATAGAATTTTTGTATTCTCTTGAGGATAAAATAAGTAAATATTTGATAACAAAAGTGCTGGTATGTAGCAAATGCTATACACGTATTCATTATATATTAAAATATTATTGCTTATTTATTGTCATTAAGCATCACTGTAATAGCAGTGATATAGGGAAACTGGTATTTTTGTGCCTTATGAAAAAGTCTTAAAAAACATTTGAATTTCTCAGAAAATAGCAGTGACTTGAGAACAAAATGTACACATTTATTTACTTTAGATGTTGTAGTGCTAATGAGGCCAAAGCTGTTCATTTAATCCTTTTGTTGATACTGTAGCCTCTCACAAAAGAACAAGAGAAAACAGTAAAATGAAGAAAAAAAAATCTATTTTTCTGTGGGAGTTTCCGATGGGGAAACTCCACCTCCCTCTATGTCCTGCTGAAAGCCCTGCCTCTGCACCCTTCACCTTAGGTGCTGCCCCAGGAAGTAGCCACATGGGTGCTTGGCTTTGTCTGTAAGAGTGCAGGAGAAAAGAAAGTAAATCAGGCATAGCACCAAATAGGGATGTTAAAAAACCAAAGTGAATGTGCTGGGAAGGTCCAGTGCTGTTTAGGTCAGTTACAAAAACATATTATGGCCATTTAGTAGCAGTTCTGTATCTGTTTGTGAAGGACCCTTCCCTTTTTTGTTTTTTGGAACAAAACAACCTCCCATTTTTATAGTTATTACAGAAATCAAGCTACAAATCAGATTTACGTATGAGTTTGAACAATAAAATTTGTATTTTTCTATGGAACATTTTCTCCAGAGAGTTGAATATTAGTAATCGTACTTTGACATGCTGCTTAATACTTCTATATGCATCTACTTTGTCTATGAGATTTAGCTTTCATCGGTAATACAGGCATCGTGTCCACCCTTCTACAATACAGTGAACGCACATTGCCCTGTCCCGAAAGTTGACTTGCCTACTGTAACTCTAAAGCATGGACTTGGCTTGCTTTGCCAGGTCCTTGCCTCTCAAATCCAATATGGAGATAGGCACAGTAGTCAGGGAAGTTCTCACAGATCGTTGATGCAACTTGTGAAGTAAAGTAGGATTTAACAGAAAGGACAGGCAGGCCAAGGTACCTCCTGCAAGAACAGTGTGTGCTGGGGAGGGGTCCCTGACCAGTGCAATCCTTCCACCGACCTACCTGCCTAGGGAGCCCCCTGTCAAGAAATTTGGGCCTTTTCTTGTCTCCCAGTGGGCCTCAGGTGCTGTCATCCAGGAGGGTACCAGTTGGCTATGTGGTGATAAGGGACAGTGACAGGCAGGTTAACTTCTACTCTCTGCTTTGTTTCTTTGTGTGAGCCGAGCTGGAGAATTTTGCCCACCAAAAGTTTAACCAGAAAGCAAGAAGAGCCAAGGAGCTGCTGTGCAGTTGCTCTTTTGGTCTTTAGCTATTGCTAATTTTTCGATCTAACATTGAGGCTCATCTTCCCCGTCTGTCCCTTGTTAGGGCATCAAGGTGGTCCAAGAAGCAATGACCTACAGTGTTGTGGTTGCACCTGAGAAGAGTAAGAAACTCAAGTGCTCCTGAGGTTAGGGATGAGAGGAATGTGTGAAGCCAAGTCTAGTACTTCTTAGGGTCATTGTGGCTGGCCATTAGCAGGCAGTAAGCCAACACCGCATCACACTTGAAGGAGATACAGCTTTCAGGCAGAGGGTGGAGACCCTGCGGGACACTTCTAGCTTGCATCTCTAGAAGGAACTTCGAACGTGGCCGGGAGGGAGATCCTGAGGGCCAAGCTGGTGGGGTTCCCACTCAGCTACATCTCGAGCCCATTTTGATTGCTGATTCTGAGATGGATTCTCACTAAATCACTAAGTTGCCCAATCTGGGCTTCAATTTACAATCTTCCCTCCTAGGCCTCCCAGACTACTCTTATTATAAGGCTGTAGGAAAAAAAAAAAGCAGAAGATTATTTTTTGTAATTTTTTTTGAGACAGGATCTTGCTCTGTAGTCTTGAACTTGCTATGTATCCCAGGCTGTCCTTGGACTTGGCAATCCTCTGGCCTCAGCCTCCTAACTGCTGGGATTACAGGCATGCATCACCACACCTGGCTTTTTGTGGTGCTGGGGAGTCAAACCCAGGTACTTGAGAATGTTAGGCAAGTACTTTAACTGCTGTGCCATTCCTCCAGCCCCTGGGGTGGGGGGGGGGGGGGGGAACTTTTTGACAAAGTGTAAGAAGTCTGGTTTATAAAAGAAATCGCATGCCAGTCGCAAGTATATTTTTTAAATGTTTTAGACTTTTACTTTCTGGCTCCAATCTCATTTTAGAGATTACTCTAAAAAGATAATAAATAGAAGCTGGGTTCATAACTAAAGTAAGATAAATATTATTTTAAGAATAGACAAATTTTCTTTATTATATGCACTGTTATTTTGTAACAAAAAAGATATTTCAAGTAATGCCTTCATATTTATAAAGAAGTTTGAGGACAATCCGGGACCTGCCCACATCCTTCTGGCGCCTGCTACCGCTTCCTCTCACCCCCCACCCCACCAGAATCGTCCTCACTGTTTCCTGTGGCTTGTCTTCTTTTTGGCTCTGCCATAAAACATTCATTTTAGATTTAATTCTTCTCTATGTAATAACTGAGTAACCATTAGATATGGTTATAGAAGACTCTGTTACAATACATGCCTATTTCCTGCGATTAAAAGGAAGGCTGTGAGGTAGGTTTTCTCATTTATACATTTGACTTGTAGCTAGTAATATAGAGGAGATGACAAAATTAAAATCCCCAAGGAAGAGAGACAGATTTTGCCTGTTTCACAGTTTCCTTTTGACCTAGTCCAATTCCATTTATAGTTCTTTTTCAGGAGTATTGAATTATTGACAACAGTATCAGGACTCATGAATCAAAGATAGTATAAAACAATTATGAGTATGATTATATAACCAATACTAAAGAAAAATTTAAAATAGGATATAATTTTGGTAGTTCAAATAAGATACATTCCAGTTGAATGTAATAAATCTAAGTTTCTTTTCAGTTAGTGCCACTCAGAGTTGTAAGCTTACTAATGTTTTTTTTTTTTTTTCTGTCTGCTCTTTTGGTGATGAAAAGCATAGTATCTACTATGATCATTGATTTTTTTCCACTTCTTTCTTTAATTCTTTCCACTTTAGATATTATATAAAGCCTGTAAAGTACCCAATGGTGATGAACTTACCCTCTTAACAATGGTGAATTATCCCTCGTTATCTCTAGTAGCACTCCTTGTCTTAAATTTTTATTTTGTCACATATTAATATAGGTTCGTTATACTATTGCCCACTTTGTCCTTTCTCACCGTTTAATATCCAGTTTGTGTGTCTTTATATTCTAAGTATGCCTCTGACAGCGTATAACTGAATCACCCGTTTTATCCAGCCTAATAAAAAATTCTCTTGGGTAAATTTCAATGTACACTTCAAAAGTGTACTGGAAAAAAAAACATCTGAAAGAAATGCATTTTGTATTTATGTTGTTTTCCTTTAAAGGATGCTGAGTTTTGTTCTGGTATGCAGATAAAGGACCAGAAGATTTGGTATTATGTATTTGCTAGGGCAATCAGTTCTTTGAACTTAATCAAAGATGTGTTTCTTTAAAATATCTGTACTAATCACCTCTCCAGTGCTGAAATGAGGTGCCTGGAAAACACAAATTAAAGAAGGAGAAATTGATTTCTGGTCATGATTTCAGAGGTTTCGATCTGTGATCAGATGGCTCCAAGCTGAGTCAAGGAAGGATGACCACATCTTGGAAGCCAGAAGTAAGAATGTGCAAATCAGCCAAAGAGGAAGGGCCAGGAATATCCCCTTCATAGCCACACACCCCCAGTAACTGGCTTAGCCAATTAGGAGCTACCTCTTGATAAATATATTCATCTAAGAAACTCATCAATGGATCAATCCATGTGATGAAGTTAAAGCCCCCTTGTTGGTAACTTTCCAAACTGTCTAAACATTGTTGCTTTGGGGATCACACTTCCAGAATATGAATTCAATTTTAGATTCCAACCAAAATAGAATTGTTCTTATCTCTAAGCAATGGCCTTTCTGAGGTCTCAGATACTTTAAATGTGTGGATTAATCCCTGTTCCATATTGATCGGAAAGTCCTGTATTCTGCCTTGATGCCCCAGACTTGGTTAAGGCGTAGACCCTGGTGATGTCCTCTTTCTGTGGGTGTTTTAAGTTTCAGTGGCACAACTTTAAATTATAAATATACATTTGAAGTACACATCGAAATTGATCTAACTTATTTATTCCTGCTTAAATAACTTTTTAAAAATCTCTTATGCTGGCCAACTTGGCTTGACACTTTCTTGCTGCCTAGAATTTAGTTGAAGACAAAAGTTTAAAACCTTTCTCAATTTTCAGCCAAGTCCATTAATGAAAATAAGGCTTATTTTTTTCTGATCCTTATAGGATGTGCCAAGGAAAGTATTCCTGGGAGTGCTGTTGGTTCTCTTTCATTATCAGTCTATATACCAGAATACTTTCCTCCAACCCCATGCTAACACAGACATATTGGTATTTCGTAAATGACCTTTATAAATAAATCTAACAACTTTCCAAGGTATGAACTGCATTGTTAGGTTATCACTGTGGTGTCAGTGATAATTGGAACTGAGTCATGAGGTCAGAAGGATGAAACAAAAAAGTATCCCCTGCCTACCTCTATATTATGATAACGAACTGTTCCCAGAGTAAAGAGGGTCTGAAGCCCTTTAAAAAGTAAATTATGCCAACATCCAGCTCCACAACTAACATTTAATATCTCAAAGAATTCAAGAATGCAACAATGATGTGGTTTCTTCTTTCCAAAACTTTGCAGCTCTTCTGAGTAAAGTAGTCACACCAAAAATCTCAGTGACCCCATTTCTTGCGCCTGGAAGCTAGTCTCGCCATTCTGTGCTTTGTCACTGCAGTTTCCTTCAGAGTCCTTCCAGGTGGGACTCACATCAGCAGTCTCCAGCATTCTGAAAAGACTGTTAACAACAACCATTGACAGATTTGGCCACCGGTTCCGCAGTTTCATCCTTGAGTTATCTTAAAACTCTTGGGTGAATGCCATCTGGTCCCTGTGATTTATGAATATCCACTTTGTCATAGAGACTTGGAATGCTCACGTACCTTGCCGCTTGGTCTATTACCTCTGGCCTGTCTAATTACAACTTTCCTTCTTTCTGTTTTCTGAACTACTTTATTGCTCAGAAAATCATCACAATCAAAAATAAGGGTTCCCATGTCATCAACTTTAGACTCATTTCACTTTCATTACTCAAATTAGATGACAAAAGTAAGAATTTCCTTTCTGTTACTCAGATTATGTGGCCAGGATATGAACAACGCGTTTAGATAAGATTGTGGTGCAAATAATAACTGGAACTGACTCACGAGATTGAAGGGATTGAAAGAAATAAGCGTTCCCAGCCTATCCTTATATTATGATAGCAAACTGTCCCCAGAATACAAGAGGGTCAGTCAAGCAGGACTTTTGATCAATATGGCCTTTGTTAGAAGAGGCCAATTAAGAAAAAATCATCTCATTTCAACCTGTGTAGACTGAGTCACACAGTACACGTAAGTATGTGGTTTGTTACCTCCAGTGTGGTTGACATTTTAATTTTGAACATAATTTATGAAAGAAACTGGTTTTACTCTTTAATTTAATTTGCTCTTCATTTCTCAAGAGAACAGTTGTTGGTACAGATGACCCTCCCATTTTGCCCACTTACATATCTCCATTCTAAAGCACTACCCCAATTTTTCACTTCATAAAGGAATTCTTTACTTCTTGTTCCTCACTTCCTGCCAAGAACCACTGGTGTGTGCTGGTTGGTAATTGCCACTGTTAAGCCCTCTGTAGGGCCTTTGTTCAAATGTTAGATTTAGTGATTTTAGTTACTGTTGTTCTAGGAGCAATAAAAGGCAAATGATGAGCAGGTTTTTATTAAGCAGTCCTTCATTGGTGCCAGTGCTACCCAGACCGACTCCATCCTAAATCATTGAGCATGCAGCCAGAGAAACTTGAAAAGTCTGACTGATAGGAACAGCAAGGTAACAAAACAGCTAGTGTACCCCCAGTGTCCTCTGGCACCACCATCTTGTGAGAACAAACTGGGTCATTTCAATGCCTGTTTACACTAGGCCCCATCTGATCAGCAGGACGTCAGCCAGGCCTTCCTGGAGCTTCTTACAAGGGCTTCTGGGATGCGATCCCCAGTGTGGCCTTCTCCATGATCTCCGTGCCAGCTCGGCCCAGTTGTCCCTGAGTGCCCTGTTGCCTGTGTCCACTCCTGAGTGGGCTTAGGGAGGCCTCAGCACAGCTGTCCTATGCAGGTCAGTGGAACCACTGATGGCCTGATGGCCGTGCCTGAGGCCCCTCATTTCACGTTGTCAAGGACACCAGTCTTCCAAGGGTTGCCGTGGAGTCAGATTCTCTGCCAGCGTTGACAGAATGGCTCACTCTGCTGGCCCTCCTCTCCTACAAAAGGAGCGTTGGTCAGTGTCAGATACAGTCCCAGAGAATGACCTTCTCTAAAGGAGCTCTCACAGCATCTCATCATAAACTCATCTCTACATAGCAAGTTAAGTGAGATCAAATGGATCCAGTGCTTAGGTGTTACCCCACCCCAGGCTTCAGTGTCCTGGTTAGGTTAATCCTGTGTGTGTGTGTGTGTGTGTGTGTGTGTGTGTGTGTGTGTGTGCGCGCGCGCATATATTAACTAACAGATATAAACCAATAGATTCCCAGAAATGTTATCTGCCAATTATTATTAAAGACGATCATTCATGGGCTCAGCCAAGAACCTGCTTCCTTATTTGCATTTATCTGCAGTTCCCTTTGCCAAAGAAATATTCTTTTTTGCAGTTACTAGAAACAATCCATCGCTGTTAGAGTTCTCACAAGTGCTAGAGCTTGTCTGATACCCCTTTGAGAATCAGAGGGTGGGGCCAGGAAACCAGGCTTGGCTTTGCACTCACAGCCTTGTGTGTGGAAGGCTTGCATGTGTGCTAGTGTGCCTTCTGGAAAGTGCAGGCCTACCATCACTTACTAAGATCACGCATATCTTAGTAACTATGGACGATAATAAGCTTCCTAATTTCTAAGAAGCGTGCCATCACTGGAAAGGAGAAGGAAGTTTCTGTCTGCCTCCTACTTACTGCAATATTCTAAGCTTCCTTGCTACTTGTCAGTCAATACAAAAATGATAGAATTATTACTAGTCCTACCTTCACTGTTACCACCTTTGTTTTTCTCATTTACCATGCTCCAGACTTTATGTTAAGCACAACAGCAGCATCTCAGTCAGCACCATTACTTTTTTTTTCATTTTTGTATGAAATAACAAACCCAGGGCCCTCACACTGAACTTTATGCCCAACCCCTTTTAAATTTTTGGTTTCAAGACAGAGTCTCACCAACTCACTGAGTTGCCCAGGCTGACTTCAAACTTGTGTTCCTCCTGCCTCAGCCTCCTAAAGTGACGGGGTTACAGACCTGAGCCACTGAGCCCAGCTGGCAGCTTGTGCTGCTATATTATAGTAGATCATCTTTGTATTTTTTAAGTGAAAATGCTGACCCTCACATTGCCATCAAACTCCATCATCATTAACTGTCCTGAAGAAGATGGCTGGCATGCACAGGAACTTCAGTCTGGTTCTGCACTGTCCAGTAGGTCAGCCACTAGGCACACGTGGATTTTCACATTTCGGTCAATTAAAATGAGATTTAAAATAAGTTTCTTTGCTGCCCTGACCATAGTCTCCATGCTGAATAGCTCCCAGTGCTGGCGGCTACTGTGCCAGACAGCACTTGATCGTAGGACGTGTCCGTCATTCAAGGAAGGGCTGTGAGCAGCACCCTTTACCCTCGCCGTATTCTGCCTTCATTCAGCCAAAAGCATCTGTCCCGGGAGTTTCCTTCCCACATTTGTCTTCTCCACCTGCTAGTGCCTGCATTCCACTAACTGAACTCGGCAGATGTTAATGCAGCTTTGTGTCTTTGTGATTCTATGTTCCTTTGAAAAGTTCGATAATGCACTTGGTTATTGCTCAGCAAGAAAATAGAGAATTTCTGTCGTCCCTCTGATTACTGCTTCACTAATATCCAGTTTTGCTCTGTTCTTTGGTTGTCATTTCTCCATGTGTTGACAATGCATTTTATGTCAGGGTGAATCACCATCTTAGCTATGGGAAGGCATTTAAATCACAGTTAAGCTCAACATGTATACTGCCAGCAATGCCCTTAACTCAACAGGAGAGAAAACAAGAACAGGTCTCCAAATGCCAGAAACCAGAGCCACAGCACCACTGCTACCGGAATGACAGTGATTATAATTTGCCACTAGTGGTGAAACACATCCCTATTCCAGAGCTCTTAAAGTATGAAAAGAAAAATTTATCTTGGAGCGGATGAGCTGTGCTAATAAAAGCTCTGAATCTAAATTCTGCAATTGAAGTCTCTGAGACTGTAGACACTTTAGCCACATCTCTAAGCCTGTTTTTTAATTAGTAAAATAATCACAGTAATGTCTGCCCCACTAGATGATTATGTGGCAAGTAATATGTGTAAATGACTAGGCATTTATTAAGCACCTTTTGCATACTCAATGTTATTCATTAATTGTGCTGACTCCTACTCCCAACTGACTCAATCTAGGATGGGAAAGACGCCTGGAAATAAATAATACATTGTGGAATATCAGCTCTTCTAGTGAGTAAAAGCCAGAGGCATGGCCTTAAAGGAGTGATTGATGAGCTTTTGAAGAGAGGAGTGAAGGCAACGAGGAAGGGAATCAGGGAGGTTTGTGAATGTGGAATTCTTCCCTGTGCTTCAATCATGAATGAAAGTCCCAGCATAGAGGCACTGAATGATTGTACTAGGAAACGCACTGATTTTTGTGAATTGTCCGGAAAATGAAGGTCCACTATAAGAGTTCATACTTAATTTGCTTCTAAATACAATAATAGTCTTTCAATAAAACTATCTCAGAAAGTAAGATGGCGTACAGCAAAATCTTGACTTTGGCCCACCTCCAAAGCAAGGGCACTTAATTACTGACTAGAGATAGCAGTGCGTGAATTTGTACTTTCTGGTCTTATCATTACTGTGTATCAGGATGTTATCTTTCATTAGAAGAAAGGTGATGATGTATCAGTATGCTTTATATGACCATGTGTCTGTACTGCTATAACAAAACAACTTATGCTGGGTAATTTGAAAACCACAGAAAATTAGTTCTCATGACCATGGAAGTCAAGAAGTCTAAGTTCAAGGTGCTATTGGAAGCCTGTGGATCACAGATCATATCGTTTAGGTCTGCTCTGATTTACATCCAGGATGCTTGGTTCTGGGGATTGGACCAAGGAATTTAATTATATCATGCGGATCAGTGTCTCGGTTTCATGTGCTCTTAAGAGGTGGGACCTTCTCTGGAAGATCAGGTCACTGAAGGTATGACCGGGAAGGGTATGTTCTTGCCCTGGCTCCTCCCCAGTGGCTCTCTTTCCTGGCCAGGATGAAGTGCACAGCGTTGGTCCAGAACAAGGGCTCTCCACCATTTGAAAGTGATGTAAAACAAACCTCCCTTCATTTACATTTTAAGTGGCAGAGATTGTGTCCCAGTGACAAGAAAGCAAAGAAGACAGTGTCCTCATGGAACAAAGAGGATGGAAGCTTGGGCAGCTCCCTTGATGCCCCTTTGAAAACACATTAATTGCACTCACAAGGATAAAATCCTCACAATTTGAATGCTTCCCACAAGGCCTCATCTCTTAATATAATAAGGTAATAATAATAATAATAATAAGGATTAAGTTTCAGCATAAATTTTGGAAACACAGACATTCAAATTAGAGTATCATAATTTTGTGCTATCTGGCTATTACCTTATTTAATTTCCACAAATTTAAAAAATTATTTTAATATTTTAGACCTCACTATTCCAAACATATGCCTAATGTAACTTAGAAAATATAACCTACAGAGCATAAACCACTTTTCTTGATCATAATAAGTCCTAGAGTAGAAGTATTTGATAAAAATAATTTATATAATGTTACCATACATTATATAAAGTGTCAATATTCCCGGTAACGTAAATGGTGTGTGTTTAGTATATAACTCTAAGCCGTATTTCCTCTTTCCTATTACTAGATGTCCCAAAAGTTGTCTTTCATGGGAAAACTAAACAAAATTTTTGTCACAAATACCTTATAAATGAAGATACATTTATGTTCAATGTCCCAGTGTCCTCATGTTTGATGATAACTTCTCCCCTCTTGATTCATCCCCAGCTTCTCACATTCCCGCCCTTTCATCCGTCGTATGGTGCCCCTATATCATGCCATTGTCCATGGGAATTAGGTGTATCCTTCCTCTAGACTTCCACTAGCTAATCTCCATCATTGCAACACACCCACTTCAATGCAGACCACGTAAGAGCTTATCAACTACTCCCTTGGTTCTGTCAGAACTTTGCCCTTCTGCACATTGGCCAGTTCATACCTCTTCCATCTGGAATCCTTGCCGACCTGTACTGCAATTCTTTTCTGCTTTGCCTCCCAAAGCTGGGAGTCACCTCACTCTGTTCAATAGGCCTGCCTCCCACAAATTCTACTCATCATGGAACCCAGATATTTTATCACCATAGAGAGGTTTGAGCCATATTCCTGATCCAAAGATGAAATGCTGAAAGGTAACATTTAAAGCTCAGTTGATTAAAGTAAAAGTGTGTTATAGGCCTTGCAGAGCGTGCTAAATGCTTACAGACCTTTAAAAAAAGAGACTCTTATAGCGGCTCCATGTGCTGAATATAGTCATTGTGGAGCACTGTTAACCCAATCACCACCATCTCCAGTAGACCCACTTGCTTCTATTTGTATGACTGAGGGAGTGGTGCCACTGTGGGATCCTGAGACATCTGCCAGGAAGGCTTCTTTCCATTTTATACTTTAGAGTCTGAAAAGGGGAGCTGAGAAAACATGTTTCATGCTGAATATAAAAGTTTCATTCCCTGGAGCTAGCCTTACTCTTTTGACCCTGTAGAATTATATTATAGCATCTCTTACATACAGACAGGTGAAGAGACAGAATCATTCCTAAGATATCTCCAGTTAATATAGTCTGTGTCCCGAGCTAATGTAATAGTGACTTTAGCAGTTCTTTGAGTATTATATAAACATTTTGAAATACAGGCTACATGTTTTGTAAGAATATGACCTATTTTTCTTTCCAACTTCGGTGGACTGCCAGGAGTGTAGTTCCATTCCTGTGGATTAAATTCAGGCTAATGAGAATTTATGGAATTCTGTTAAGTCTTGAGATTCCCTACTTTGGTACAAAATAAATTCATTATAAAGGTGTAATTTAATCTTATTCATGTTTATTATTAGCTGAAAATAAAGGAAGATGAAACACAAGGTTAGAATGAAGCCCTAATATAATTCTTGAATGTATGTAAATAAAAGCATTAAGCAATTTGGAAAAAAAAGATACCTGCTGGTGATTTGCTGTGAGACCTTTTTATGAAATCTTTTATCATATAGTTCTATCTCTTTCTCATTTAGGTTAAATCAGGGCATGTATTTTTCAGATAATGGAATCAGCGAAACCTCATTATTTAAATGTCTAACATAATTATCACTTGGAATTTCTGAAGAGCTATCTTACCACCTCCTAGTATTTACCTATTCTGTGTATTTCACGTGCAAGCACTATTAAAAGCTCACTTGAACAGCGTTAGCTTTAAGCAATTGGCAAGGCCCTTTAGCCTTTTGTTCCGAAGCATAAGGCAGGTAGGTCACAGGGGTACCTGAAGGAACCTGCCCTCCCGCTGTGCATGAAAAGCCAGTAGAACCTTCTATGGTCCTGCCTCTTCT
The DNA here is from genome assembly GCA_004027205.1 of Ctenodactylus gundi. Lineage (NCBI taxonomy): Eukaryota > Metazoa > Chordata > Mammalia > Rodentia > Ctenodactylidae > Ctenodactylus > Ctenodactylus gundi. The sequence goes on from PVKB01005274.1 coordinate 28,382, forward strand.
AAGCCAAAAGAGAGAGAGATAAAGGATTATTCAGCTTTTTGTCACTGAGACATTAATACTCAACACTCACAACTTAAAGCAGGGGAAGCTTAATTTACTCAGAGTTTCGGTTCATGACCACTACTGGCTACCAGGCAGAGTCAAGACGGCAGGAGAGCGTGACCGAGCAAACCTGCCTATTTACTGTCACGGCAGCAGGAACAGTGCTAGAACAGAAGGGACAGGAAGCACACACAGACCCCAAGGCCAGCCACTGTGCCCTACCCTGACACACCTAGAGGGGTGCCACACCAGTTCCAGGGGTGGACCCAAGGCAATGGAGCCGAAGGTCTACCCTAACCTTTCTTTTTTTGGTCTTTTAAAATTGGGAGTTATTGGATTCGGTTCTCCTGCCAAATGTTTCTATTTATTTTAAATAAAATATTAGAAATCAAAATACAGTGAGATTAATCCCAACCATAATATTATTATTCAAAAGAAACTGTCTTGATATATTAATGCATTTTTCCATAATTTTCTGTCTGTATATACATATTTGGTGCTTTTATTAAACAAAAGTGGACAGTTACTTTGGACATATCATTTGATATGATGCATTTAAATATGTATTTTTTCGTTTCATATCTTGTGCTTTTCCCACATCCCACTAAATATACAATGTCAACCACATTTGTTCTCATTCAGTTCAGTCCTTACTTATGGGCTTTTATGTGTTTCCTCAGTTCCTAAAGCAAAGCCTCGGTGAATGCTGGTGGATGCTATCTTTTCATATTAATACATCATCTGCCTTCTAGCAGTGGGATCCTGAGGGAAGAGATGCCCACATTGGCACCTCTGAATCTACCTCATAATGTATATATTTTTTTGCTTAAAATCTGTGGTAGCCTAAAGTCCTATTGACTTAAAAATATGCATAAATTCACTCTATATAATGGCCAGACAATCCTTGATTATAGCTAAATGCACGTAGTGATTCAGAGTAGAAGCTAACGTAAATGTTCAGCAGTGGTTTTTCCAAATTCCACTGAATTCAAAGTTATCTTTGTTTTCCTGGAACTGGAGTATGTTGGCCCCGGGGCACTACGTGACAGCGATGACCCTGTGACCCAAGTCCACTGAGTGCGAGGGCTCTCATGGACACTCTCCACTGGCTTTCCTGTTCTTTCTCAATACCGGTATCTTCTTTTGATGGTTTGTTTTCCCTTGTCTTCTGGTATATATTTCCCCCAAGCCTTCCCAGCTACCCACGTGACCTCTGCAACTCTTTGACAACTCCCAATTTGCATTTCCAGAGAACAATTACTTTCAAGCTATCGAATCACATTTCCAACTGGTCATCAGGCATTTGCACTATGGCATTTAGACGTTAGTGTGTGCAGACCTGAGCTTATCCCCTCCTCTCCCACTGTGCTTCAGGCGGCCCCCTACTGCCACAAATGAATAACCATTTCTCACAACAATCTAAATGCAAATCAGCGTAACTGCACAATATATATGAACATGAGTAATTTCAGACACCATTTTCTTCCATTAATGGATTGAGTCTTTTTGTCAAATTTAGTTGACCTGTATTATATACGAGGCCAGGGTTATTTGGACCCATAAATTGGTCTTTACAAAGTTAAGCGTCCTAAAGATTTTTGAGCACTAACCCTAGGAAGAGAAAGTATGAAAATGAGCCCCAGGGGCTTTCATTTCATTGCTATGGGCGGTGGCCCCTGAGGCCCACAGAGAAGGGCTGGGTAAGTCAGCATGGAGCTGCTGACAGCTTGGTTCTGGGACAGGTGGCCCAGGAGCCTTGTTTCCCTCTGGGCACAGACTTGCAATGTGGCAATACTACAATGGCCTCGGTCTCGTTGCTAGTGGTTTTCATTCTCTGAAGGAAAGTAGAATGTGGGGAAGGTCTTGCCAGGTGCGATTTAAAAAAAAAAAATGTGATGAGCACTGCTGCCCGTTCCCACCTGGTGGGAAATCGGGCTCCTACAACTGACCATGTGTCCTCGTCCACCTGTTCACTGCGTCTGGCATCATGGTAACTTCGGCTCATTTCCGCCATCAAAATGTTCCTGGAAAGGTCATTGTTTTGGATTCTGGACACTGAGGCAGTCATGGAAGTGTCATTGAAGGCGCTTACAAGAGAGGACTTCCAGAACTGCTTCAGAAAATTGAAAGTGATGGGATAAGTGTGGTGGAAGCGAGGGTGTATCATAAAGTGGATTAATGGCAATGTGTCTTTTACTGTAATACTTTTTTTAATTTAAACACCCTAATTTTCCATCACACCTTATACAGACTTGAGCTCGTTCTGCACAGCCCACCTCACAAGCTGCCCACTGCTTCTACTGTGAAGCCTCTAAAGCCCCTAGGCCAAGGGACTCACCCTTCTTGGCAGTCCCTAGGCACCTGCCCATTCTGTGGCCTTTGCTCAAGGCCCCTGCCTGCCTCTTGCATTCTGCCTCTTCTTTCACTGTAGTCCCTGAAGCTTTGCAGTCAGGAGCTACTGGGGCCTCTTTGCTCCAAAGGCTCCAGCATTCAGCATCAAAGCCAACTCATGATTATTTTTGAAGCATGAATTTTTCCAGAAATGCTAAAATGGCTCTTAACATTGATTTACCATTTATTTTATCAATGCATTAGAAGAACTATCTTTGAGAGCACCTGATAAGTTTAGTTTCAATAATTTTGTAGTCTTAAAAGCAATGAATATATTATTTTCTTATGATGTCATAAATGACAATGACCTGTCCCACATAATTAACATTATTTTAATTCTCAAAGCCTTAGCACCAAGATTTACATTGTCATTTTAAATACATAATACTGTAAGTGTTGGGGGCGGGGGGGGGGGTGGCTCAGTTGCATAACAGTCACTTAACATGGGCAAGACCCTTAGTACAACCCCAGGTATCACAGGAGAGAGGAGAGAGGCAAGGAAGAGGTGAGAAAAAGAAGGGAGAGAGGAAAAAGAAAAAAAGGAAAGGAAGAGAGAGGGAGATAAGTACATACATGAAATGCAATTTGCATTTCAGAATTGTCATTAAAATATCCAACATGGGCTTATATGTAGCACTAGCTCCTTTTTAATACCTAGTGAAATAAAAAGAAGGAGCTGGAAGAATCACACAGCAGTTAGAGCACTTGCCTAGCAAGTGTGAAGTCCTGAGTTTGATTCCCCAACACCACATAAGCCAAACATGGTGGCTCACACCTGCAATCCAGCACTCACAAGGCTGTGGCAGAATTGTTGTGAGTTCACGGCCAGTCTGGGGTATAAAATCAGTTCAGGACCAGTGTGATTACATAGCAAGATTGTGTCTCAAAAAAAAAAAAAGAACGTTTAATGTACATAATTATATACCAAAAGCTGTACATGTAATACTTAATAAACTATTTCCTATTATAAGGGCTATCACAAGCCAAAATATATTTGAACTTACTCATGTTTAAATACATAGTTCAGTTAAAACATCACAGGAAAATACAAAGTAAGATTAAAGCTATTTGTGATTTCACATAATCACTTACAGGAAACCACCCTTCTAAGTAATAAATTGTCTCTTAATTAAAATATGTTCTTATAGAATACTTACATTATTATGTTTCCTTAAGCTTGTTAGTTATAGATGGTTCATCAATCATATTTAACTGTAACATGTACCTTGTTTCATTGTTGACATAGACTAGGTATCATGAAAAATTGCTTCTGAACCTTTTGATCATGCTGTGGTTGTGGGACTGGAAAATTCAAAGGTGAAGTAAGAAACAGTCTCAACTTGGCGATTCAGGTTTATGTGGCTGTGTTTTTTGAAAGCGAATTCAGATTTTACCATACAGTATGTTTATAGAGCACAGCATGAAGTGAACGGCTGTTTGTGAAGTTGTGTTGTGCCATTCGAGGTCTGAATAACATCATTCGATCTTCCTTTTGCTGACATTGAGACGAGGGTGTTACACTAGACTTACATGAATCAGGTTTCCGTTGCTGTGACAAAACACTTGAGGTGAGGTACTTTATGAAGGAAAGTGACTCATTGAGCTCACAGTTCTGGAGGCTGAAGGCTGTGGCTCTGGTTTCTGCTCAGTTCCCCTGAAGGCCTCATGATAGACAAAACCATAGTGGCCAGAGCACATGCAAAAGTGACCTTATCTCAGGACAGGAGGCCAAAAAGAGGCTCAGGGCCTAGGCTCACTCTTCTATTTTAACTCACTCTCGCGGAAATTGTCTCATGCTCAAGACCAGCAAGGGCAGTCACTCTGTGACCTAATTGCCTTGCACTGAGCATTGCATCAGAAAGGCTTTGCCGCCTTGTAATACTGTTACACAGTGCCCACACTTCCAACACATGAGCCCTTGAGGGACGTACTTAAACCATTATCCAAATGATACCAGGGGTCATTTCTTCATGCCTGAAAAATGAGCTTTTCTAGTCTTAAGTGAAGTGGCCAAATTTCTTTGATGAGATGCTTGAGAAATTAGAGTATTTTGAAATAAAATGTATAATTCTCTAAGGTGGTCTTTTACAGATTGTTTGCATTTGTTCAGTACGAAGCATCTGTCTATGGCATGTTCATGAACCTCAACATTAATATGTTAAATTATCCTAATATGCTAATGATATCATTTATAGTCATATCTATAATTTGCTTCCCCAGCTATTACTAAGGGTTAAGTATATTATATGCCTCTTGTTACTACAGCTTATTATCTCTGAACTTTGAACCAAATGCTGTCTAGACATTGTTCTACATGGTCTCCTCACTCACAGAATCTGCCTGCCTTCCTCATTTGCTTTTTCGTTGTGCGGTGATTCCTTCCTCATCCTCCTGTCCTTGAGGTTTGCATCCTGTTTGTCACCTAGAAGGGCAGTGTGTCCATCTGCACATCCACAAACTCATCTGGTAACTGTTGTGGATTTGCTCACCTATTCCTTCAACAAGTAGGTACTGAGCATCAACTGCCTACCAGGCAGGTGGCAGGAATCAAATAGCAGAGTGTTCATAGTTACTGAGAGGGATGAATTTTTAAGGCAAAATATTGAGAACAGAAACTAAGGTGTTTGAAAGACAATCCTGGCCTTGTAGGATGGTATCATCAAGATGGCAGAAAGACATATGGCCAAATACAAACCATGCTCTAGACAGGTGAGACATTTATGCCAGTACCTTTGTGTGGCACATTTAAATTTTCATCCTTGTATTTATAATTTTATTTCAAGCTTAAGTAGATTATTACAGGATTTATAATGGGTTTTATTTTAAATCCCTTGTTCCACACCATCTCCCTGAACTCCTCTTATCTTTTGTTCCCTGTGGCACTGATGTCTGTCTCACACTGTGTAAGAAATCTTCTTGTTTTTGAGTAGTGGAAGCAGCAAGATCTGAGAACAGAAGGTTAAAGTGCCTGGCTCCCCTTGGTTTTCTCTTTGCCCTCCTGGAGACCCCAGACTCAGCCCGTCAACTTCTCCTCTTTGGTGTTATACCCATTCCATTAGCCAGTGACCCTCCTTCTGGGATACCAGTGCAGCTGGGCACAGTACACAGCGTGACTCTGTTCCATTGTTCCTGGTTGAATCTAACAAACTCTTTGACATTTTATGAGTTTATTATTTTCCTGATAATATTACAGAGAACTAGAGCTTAATGAAATGAAAATTTATAAAACTCTCCAGATAATTTGGTTCCTTTAACAGCAGTGGGCCACCAGTTGGGGGCTCGATGATCTGGGGGACATATGTAATAAGATCCTTCAAGAAGTGTGTAGCACAACCTGTGCATCTCCTCCTTTGCAGAACTTTTTTTAATATATATATAAGAGGTTTCTGACATACATTTTCTGGCTTAACTGTCAGTAAAATAAACTTGTAAATGTAAAACTTGTAAACTATTTAACACTTCATAAACTTCACATAGCAAGGCATGGTGGTACATGTATATAATTCCAGTGCTCTGTGGAGGCTGAGGCAGGAGAATCAAAAGTTTGAGCCCAGCCTAAACAATTTAGTAACTTAATAAGTTTCTGTCTCAAAATTTAAAAGAGGTACAGGGGTTGATGCAGTGTGATGCCTTGGGTTTAAACACTGACACTATTTTTTTTTAAATACACACACAGGTAATATGATTATGAGACACAATGAAAACATAGAGGAAAGGTAAAAAGTTGTGAATATTGGACAAAATATTGTATGTACACTGTCTAGCAGTGCCTGTTTTGGTACGTACTCCATGACCTTAATACTCTAATGTCCTCCTTTCCATCAAGATGTAAATTCACAGATATTCAATGGCAATACCGTTCCATAGGCATGCAACCTGAGCTACATGTGTAATTTTAAGTTTTCCAGTAGCCAACACTACAAAAAATAAAAATAAACATGATATACATCTTAATAATACATCTGATTTAACTTGATATATCTGAAATACTATCATCTCAACACATCAATAGGAAGTTTACTTCCATAATGTCATCCCATGTGTTTTGCTGCATCTTCAAAGTCAACAGATATGCTCTACTTCCTGTGTCTGTCTTTGAGCCAGCCATGATTAAAATGCCTGTGAGCCACATGTGGCTAATAACTACCGAGTTGAGTGTTGCAGATCGATACCACCTAATTGACCAGGTTGGGCTCTGGAGAGCAGTGCACTGTGGGAAGTAAGCATCTGACAGGTCTTTAATTGATAAACCAGCACTGTTGTATCCTTTCTCTCTCCTTCCCTTCTTCCTTTGGCAGCAAGTATCAAAGACAAGTTAGAAACTGTGCCTTGGCCCCTCACGTCTCTCTCCAACTAACGGTACAGCAAAGAGAGAAGCCAATAGCCGGAGCTGCTGCAAAAGAAAGACAAAGTCAGTGCATTCTGGAGAGTTGTGAGAGAGGATTGTAAGTGTTCTCATCATAAAAAAAGGATACATGAGATATGAGATACCAAATGAGTTAACAAGATCAACACTACAATATGAGCATGTTTCCAAACATCACATTGTACATGGTAAATATGTACAATTTTTATTTCTTAAAAGAGAGAAGATATGTATGAGGTTATGCGATACGGGATGGGAGTCACCAGTTACTTGAAAATGTATAGGAAGGTCTACACCAGTCACATGAGGCAGAGAAGCCCCCATATCCCTCCTGTATCAGACTCCTTGCTTGCATAAGGAACATCTTAGTTCATTTCCTGCAGCCAAGTACCGTGTTCCCAGAAGGGCTCTCTGTAGGCACACATGGGGTCCCCGGAGTGAAAGCGGACTCTGAAACTGCTGTGATACAGTAAAGGCACCAGTACCCTGTTATCATCTCCTATCCACTTGGCTACAAGGGACTTCTGAATTTTTGGTCAATATGAAATCTGTTATAGTTCAGATCTGGTATATCCCACCCAAAAAAAAAAAAAAAGCTTCATGTCTTTGGGTGTCGTGGATTATCTGTGGAACAGTGTGCTGTTGTGAACTGGGGCCTGCTCAGAGTGGGTAGGTTATGGATGGCGTGTGGTGAATTACAGCTGCGTGGTGAGCTATGGTTTACAGGCATGTGATGGACGGAGGGCATGTAGTAGACTACAGGCACGTGGTACATTACTGGGCATGTGACTTGGAAGGGGCACATCACTGGGGCTTAACCTGCAAAAGGCCAAAGACTGAAGGACATAACCTGGAAGGCCTTTGCTAGCTCCGTCCTTTCTCCCAGACTTGACTTACTGCCTGTGATGCTGTGAAGTCAGAGCTCCTCTGCCACATGCTTCCGCCGTCGAATGGACCATGACCTCTGAACCTGTGAGCTAAAATAAGTCTTTCCTCCCGTAAATTGTGAATGCTGGGTATTTAGTCATAGCAGCAACGAAAAAGTAAGACACACTCTTTCTTTAAAGGACAATTAGAACCAATAGGTCAGCTTCTTGTTAATTCAAAATGCCTTTGTTGTTCATAACTTGACTGAATTTCTGCTCAGCTACTCCAGAAATCTTCCAAAGATCCATAAGTATCTCAGTTACTGTCTCATCACTGGCATATGATACCTGACAGCCACAACTCAAGGGAGGAAAGGTTTATTTTAGCTCACAGTTCAGAGGTCTCAGTCCATTCAAGCATGGTTGGCTTGTGTTTCATAATGTTTTAATAATGTCTTCAGCTTTTCTGATGTTTTGTAGTGCAGAGAAAAATAGGTCCTCTGCCCTCTGAAGTTTAACTGAGCTGACAAGATGGAACCTAATACCCACTAGGAATTACAGCAAAGTGATTACCCAATGATACTAAGAAAGTTATATACATTTCTTCAGAGGAGAAAAGAACATGGTGGAATACAAATAATTTCAAAAATAGGAAATGATTTTTCAGGAGAATTCATTAGGCCCACAGAACAGGCAATGGGCTGTTACCAAGTCTGTCCAGGTACAGTGACATTCCTGAGCCTTCCTGTGATACATGTATTGGTGGGCTGTGAAATAAGGGAAGTGAGAGGCCTGGCCTCAAGGGGGCTTCTGAGTCCTTTCAATATCTTCAAATTCGAAGAACTCAGCATGTCAAAATGGTATCTTTGGTAGTATCATTTTTCTGAGCCCCCAGTAATTTCATAACTCTTCTTAACCTGTTCAACACTTAAAATTAGAATTTTCTTGCATCTTTTTGCAGTCTTCTTGGATAAGTTCTAGAGTTTGGAGAAGTATATCCAAAACAAAACAGAGCTTATTTGATCTCACAGAGAAACTGATCAAAAGACAGGGCATTTATAGTATTCAAGTCATTGACTTATAAACTGCAGATTCAGTGCCTAATACTTTAAGTTTTGTACTTAGTTGATCGATTTTTATTACTACTGGAATGACAAATGAAACCAGAAATGACTATTTGAATAAAATTATTTCAGATATTGCCTCAGAAAATATCTGCCATGTATTTGGCACTGAAAATAGAACAAGTAGCACTTTTTGATTTAAAATGAAGCTAAGCTTGCGTAAGTTAGAAGTCGGACCTCTGTATTACTTTAGCAAAGTGGCACAGAGTTGTGGTCTGAAATTCTCCAGCATTTGAGGGAAGCATCTCCTGTTCAGTCAGAAACCTCCAAATATTCACAGTTCTCAAGTGACAGAGAAAATGATGAACATGGTAATTTTTTAAAAATAATAACATAGCAAAATATTCAAATAATAGGGTCAATACAAAATTTCTAAGTTTATTAGTCCATCTTTCATTACTATAATGAAATACTTGAGGCTGAGTAAAAACTTAATAAAAAGTTTATTGAACGTGCAATTGTGTGGGTTCAAGTGTGCCTCATCAGCACTGGGATCTTACGAGAACTATTATAAAACCTCTTGGAGGACAGTCCTCCCCCCACACATATACAGGTAGCCGAAGGAACTCTTACCAGGGCCCTTTTTCTCAAAGGATCCACCGTATTTTAATATTTCCTCTCTGGGAATCAGGATCTCAACACGTGACCCTTTGCCCAGATGGAGGAGGGGATATACCACATCCAAATCATAGCAATTGATGATAAACTAAACTCTACCAGAGTACTTTAAAGTATATCTTAATAACGTTTCCTCACATTATATGTAAATGTCATTGTATGCAAATAGTATGTATCCACATGCATAGTATTATGTATGCTGTACAGACAATTCATATTTAAGCATATGAATGTGCCTATACATTACTAAGACATTATAATAGTTACATATATTGTAATTATTGTCTTATGGGTAATTTACTTTGACCAAAAGTTGAAAATAATTAGCTTAACATTTTAATTTGCTGTTATGTTTGTCTGTCTGGGATCCGCTTCACACATTAAACACCGAGGAAGAAAACAGCCACTATGGACTTGCTAGTCTTGCAACATCGAACATGTGATTGCAAATGTTGCAACACCATTGGGAACAAGAATATATAGTGTGGTATTAGTTGAAGTTTCCAAACATAAGTTTTATGGAAGAAAGAGTAGAGCTTACGAAGACACATAAGTACCTGCTTTCATACCTGTGTGCTCAGACACTCCTGTGTGCCAGGCTTTGCACTTGCACTAGACTAGGTCTCTCAAGGAACAGGCAGTAAGAAAGGCAGAGCGGTACTTCTAATGTGATAGAATCTTCGCAGCAGATGTGCCACAGGAGCAGAGGTGGCAGTTCTTCCAATGTGGAAGGATTGGGACTAGAATGAAGGTATTGAAGAGGTAAGCCTGCCATGTGACAGATGCACAGGACTCAGGAGGACATGGGAAATGCATGCCGGAAAAAGCAGTCTTTTGCTTTGTTAGTAGCAGGGTGTGTGTGCAGTACGTAACAGTTAAATTCATTTAAGGAGAATTGGTACATGTAGAAAACATCATTGCTGTGTCCGTTCCCCTCCCGTCTCCGAAAGGTCTGCCTTTTGTTCTTATCATCTCTTCTTGGCTCTTGCACTCATCGTTTAGTTCTGTCATATGAGAGAAACCGTGTAATGTCTAACTTTGAATGTCTGGCTTGTTTCTTTAGTATTGTGGTCTCACGATCCATCCATATTCCTGCAAGTGATATAATTTCATTCTTTCTTCCTTATGCTTCTATAGGATTCTTTACCCATTCATTTGTTGATGGGCATCTGGCCTGTTTCCAGTGCTTAGCTGTTGTGAAATGCAGTGCTAGAAATATGGATATGCACATATCACTACGGTCTGGTGTCTTTAACTATTTCAGACTTACACCCAAGAGAGTTACAGCTGGGTCAAATGCAGTTTCTATTTTAGTTCTTTGAAAAATCTCCAGACTGATTTCCATAATGGTTGTATTTTAAGGTCAAATCAAAATGAATTAAAGATTTAGAAATTTAAAAAAAAGAAACTTTGAAATTGCAATAAGACAGCACTTGAATCTGCAGGCACAAGAAGGATTTCCTGAGCAGAACTCCAGTTGCACAGGAAATAATAGCAATAGTCAACAAATTGGATTATATCCAACTAAAAAGCTTCAGCACAGCAAAAGAAACAATCAGCAGAGTGACAAAATACCCTACAGAATGGGAAAAAATATTTGCCAACTGCTCTTCTGATACAGAACGAACATCTAAAATATGAGAAGAACCAACAAAAATTAACCCTCAAAAAATACCCAAAGAAGCAAAACTTGCCAATAAATACACGAAAAAAAATGTTTGCCATCTCTCACCACCAAGGATGTGCAATCCAAACAACTCTGAGATTCCATCTTACCCCAGTCAGAATGGCTACCGTCAAGAGCTCAAAAAATAACAAATACTGGCAAGAAGGAGTGTCTAGGGGAAGGGTACCCCGCTCCAGCATTGTTTGTGGGAACCGCGGACTCATGCAGGAGTGTCTGTTAGCCTGTTGCCTCGGAAAGACCAAGACAGAACAGAGGAAAGCGATGAATCACTTACCCTTATGCTGTTGCTACCCTCCTCAGTGCTATTTTGCTTGTCCCAGTCCTGGGCAGTGTGTCAGATCGTCCCCATTCTTACAAATGAGGAAATAGTCATCCTATGTGCACTGTCAATTGTGTCAATTTTAAAAATACCCTAGCGGCTATTCCTTTCATGGATTTCTTCAATAACCAATTTTATCCCTTGGAAGTAGAAATAAATACAACTGCGTGAAGAAAATCTCATGTTAAATACGGGGTAAAACACCTAAAAGGATAAGAAAAGATAAAGAAAATTTCTGACGATATGTACCAACCCACAAGAAAAACACAGAGGAATCTGTGTAGAAAGACTATTAAAAAAAGATAAGCACACTAAGATAAATGGGCCAAAACACAGCCGCTAATACAACAAAAAAGAGGAGAGAGGGCTTGAGATGTCTAATTAACATGCAAGGTGCTTACCCAAACTGGTGTCAAGGAATGCACAGGAAGTATTGAGACATTTCACTTCACCTGTGCAGAGTCAAGAGATTGCAGAGGTCCATCCCCGTGGCAACGAGCAGGTTGGGGCACAGTGGTCCCCAGCTGCTCTCCAGAGGCTCGGGTTCCAGGGCCAGGACCCCTGGTCCATCATAAAACAAACTGCTTCAGTTGCTCTTGTCTAGGCTCCGGGGGCATTGTACTCAAAGCTCCTTAGGGTTTCACAGTACTAAGGCTCCTGGGGGTTAGAATAGACATAATGAGTAGGAATGAAAAGATGGAGGCTGACTTGAGAATTGCCATGATGACCTTGTAGGAAAAAGGAAATCTGCTCTTCTTAGTATCAAACTCTGATTTACATTTATTATAATGATCAGGATCTCAGAAAGAACAGATTGGCCCCGCAGTGAACAGCCAGATGCCAAAGGGAGTAACAATTGGTGCTTAAATCTTGTTTCCGTGAACCAAAGATATGCCCAGAAGACATTTAAACACATATTAATAGAATTAATAATTTAGTTCTACTACCAAAAATGATTTCTCCCAATCTTTTGTGGATAACGACGTCATGTCTGATTTCCAACCTAAAAATAGCATGATAGACTGAGAGCTCCCTCATGGGCTAAATTTATCCCACACAAAGCTACTCTTCACCAGATATTACTTATAGAATTTTAGTACAGTCTGAACGATTGAGTTAATTCACTTCCAAGAAACTCATTGCCTCTAGATCACTTTCTATTAAATTCTATGACTAAAAATACAAGATCTGGTTGTACATTTTGGGTTTTTATTTTTAATTTCACTGTTCATTTTCACAGCATTGATAAAAGCTTATTAAAAAAACAGACCTGCGCACTAAATGCCTGGTATTTATCCGGTCATGACTGACAAGATTTCGTGTGTTTAAGGAGGGATGGTTTGAGCTAAAGTGGACGTTAGTAAATGGATAATGGAGTATTTGTCTGTGTTGGAAGAGAAACCTTTTCTAGGCTGCTGCTGAATAGTTTTAACTAGGAAGCCTGCAGTCACAACGGACCATTATGTTTCTAATTGCCCTTATTAACAGAAGTAAAAGATTTTCTCTGGAGAACCTTAGACAACCTGCTGTTTTCAAACAAGCTCCACAGTATATTGGTCAATACGTCTCAAATTTACAAGATAGGTGTTATCATGCAAAAACAGTGATGACATAGCACTGAGCAGGCCACACTGGGTCAGGTGTTTGGGGTGTATTTGTGTTTTTCACCAATAACTCAAATGTTAGCATTTTCTACTTTGAGAAAAACTTGTAAATGAAATGAGCCCCTCCATTTTTTTTTTAAGATTTTGTTTTTTCTGTTTTTACCTTAAGCGTTGCGGGTGTTAAACATCTACTTAGCTAAGGAACAATTAGCCAACAGTGTTCCTGTGTTTGTGGTTTGTCCATTGTAAATACACTTTTTTTGTAAATTATTAACTTCTATTACTGGTAGTGATACAGATGGTGCTTCTTACCAGAATATCAGCACTGTGTATAGCCTGTAGTTGAAGCCTTCTGATAGGGCTTTATGCATTTCTCTGCATCTGCCAGGAAGATTTCCATACTCGGCAGAAGAATTTCCAAGTTTTCCAATCTTGAACATTGATTTGTATGTGGCATTACATGAAAGAAGTGTCTGTCTGTCTCTCTCTCTCTCCCCCGCCCCTCACTCTGTGTGTGCTGGGGTAGAAGGTAGGAGAGAGTTCTTTCATTGAACTACTCCTTGCTGTATGGAATTGTCTACATTTTCATCTCCTGCTCTAATTTTCCTGCTCTTTATTACATCTATCATCCACTGGTTCTGTCATGAATATCCATTTTTAGTCACATTTATTTCTAAGCCTCACATCTAAAAGAGAAGGATCTTACTGATTTATAAGTCACTGCAATGTATTTCCTGCTATCAAGAGAATAAAAGATTTGGGAAGATGGGAAAGTAGATTTGACCGTTGTCAAATAAAAATTACACTAGATGGGGTTAAATATTAAACAGGCAACGGAGACTTTTTTTAAGACCACTGCAGTGGGAGAGATAGATTGAATTCTACTCCCTTGAAACAAAACACAGGAAGATTTTTTAAATTCTGGCCTGTGCTAATGGAAAAGTACAGAAGGACTGTGGGGGAGTGTGGCAGTGAGTTTGGTCATGTGATTAGGCCATCTATGTTTGCTAATTGTCACTTATCAAAGTTAGACTTCTACCCTCCCACAGAGACTAGGGAGACAGGGACCCTAATTTTCTTGAGGATTGTACTTCAAAGCAGTAGTGTACAGGTCTTGGAGAAAGGTATCCCCGACTTGTAGGCAATGTACCTCATAAAGAGGTAAGGAAGAATTTACAGTGTCCAAGTTTTCATAAGAATATGTGATATGGAAAGGAAGTTCAGGAGTCTACAGTGAGGAGGAAATCCCTCCAAACTAGTTCAAGGGGAGGGAAGAGACGTTAAGGCTGTCTTGGTTACGAGGAGATGGGGTAGCTGATGGTTAGCAAGAGATGTTTTAGATAGACCCTGTTATACGGCACAGCTGGCACTGAGAAAAAGGTCAGATTTAGGTGTGTGATGTTGCCAAGCAAACTCCAGAACCGGTCCTGGTTCTTATAGGACCTGAGTCGGCTGAGTCATTGCTGTTGTTGCACTTTCTTTCCTGTCTGTGATCATGATTTGTTAAATTCAGTTGGGCATTTCTTTGAAGAGTCTCCTACCGGATGTCAGCATGTAGATAGCCAATTTCTATTTTTGGCTTTTTCTCACTCAGCACACATTCACCCATCAAACTCATCTTCATGGAGTGTCCTCTCTCTCTCTTCCTTTTTGGTGTATGATTAGACCCTTGTGTTTCATAACTACTGTCTCTGTTTCACTTCCTAATGTTACTCTACATTATCACCAAGAAGTAAACAACCCCACTTATGCAAATTAAAAACAAAAGAGGATATAAAATTATAATATATTTTCCTCCTCATATTTTAAGGCTTTTTTAATATTTGGAAACATATTTGGAGGTGCATGGAACTCCTAACTCTGGTGGCAAAGTGTGGCCTATGTCGGTTTTGAATAGGAGTCATTGGATGGGTGACACCAGAGTCTAAATCATCTTGAAGTGTATATCTCAACTATGAGAATTTATAAATGTTCAAAAAATGTGATTATACTTATTCCTGCATCTGAGGCCTCGCCAGGGTGTGTGGAGCTCCAGAGGGATTACATTCGCAAGGTCATATGTTAGTCCAAGTTCTTGCCCAGCCCACTCCTGCTCTCACACTTTACTTTCCATGGTTGTCCTCCTCTCCAGCTAACCCACAAGGGGGACTCAGCCCCAGTGCAGTGGGCCCCAAAGACTTCTCGCATAAGGCATTATGAGGTGTTCTGGACAGTTCTCCCCTGAGGCACAGAACCTGTGGCATATGTGTATACGGGTTTCTGATGTTGGCTGAGAAGTTCCACAAGGACCACTTGTAATTGAGAGAGCCAGAGAACTCAGTAGCATGGCCCAGTTTAAGAACAAAGAGGCTGGCAGGGCAGTCCCCAGCCTTAGCTCCAATTCAAAGCCTGAGTGTCCTCGATGGGCCTCAGGAACATGATCCGGAGTCCAGAAAGTCCAGGAATCAGAAGCCCGATGTCCCAGTTCAGCAGCAAGAGAGCCACCTTCTGCTTTGGGAGACCCAATCATGTAAAGAATCCACCTCTTCTCAGACTTTCTTATCCCATTTCACCATTGGACAATCCACCCAACTCTCCATACAGTACACTAATCCACACACTTGTCTTCTCTGGAAACAGCCTTACAGACTCACCCATATTGAATGATTTACAATTCCCTAGGCCTGTCTTAACCAAAGCAAGTTACCACCCAAAATTAACCGTCAGATTTATCAGCTGCCTCAGTCTTCCTCAATTAAGGCAAGTGGCCGCTCAGGGGAGCCATCATGCCACGCAATGCATTAAAAGAATTTATTAATGATTTGGTCAGCTTTAGAAAATAAATGTGATATAAACGTTTTTGTTTTTACATTTACTTTGGCCCTCTTGACACCACTGTGTTTTCATGGGCTCAGCCCTTCTCTGTCTTTTTTACCTTTCCCCAGATTTATTTTCATTCCTTATGCAGAGAAGTTTTAGCTTTCCCTTTTCCAAGGTTTCCCTTGTAAAACATCTTTAGAGTCTTACATTTGCCATCAGTGAACATTATCAAAGTATTTTCCTCAATATAAACTTTTTTGTGAAAAATTCTGCAGCTACCTACTAAAAACATTTCCATGCATCTCTCTCATTTTAGTCCATATTTATAGTGTAACAGGGGCCTGAGATGTCAGTTAACACACTTCAAGCTCACACAAAATTAGTACTAGCCAAAAGCTAAATTTCTAAGTAGGAGCGTAAATAAAAATGTGCATAATTAATTTCAGGCACATTTTTGCCCAGTAGTGAGCTAATAAACATAATAGCCAGAGCTGTCCTAGGAGCAAGCATCGAGATTTAACACTCTATTCTCTTCTTTTGTGGATTCAATGTCAGGCCACCCTCTCAACTTCAAAACCATCTCATAATATTTTTATATCTGTGGGAGTGTGCATGTGCGTGTGCGCATATGTTTGGCATTAGGAATTAAGCCCAGAGCCTTGCACATGCTAGGCAAGTGCTTTACCACTGAGCTGTGTTCCCCAAGCCCAAAATTTTATATTACAAAGTGTTTACACTCGTTCTTTGATCCAGAAAAAGACCACTTGCTGCATGTCAGGGTACCATAGATCTCAAGTGCAGCTTAGATAGTAAATAGTGAGTTTTTCTATGGTAGATAATGCAAATAAAATAAGTGAGAAGGTTTAATGGATTAAGAGGAAATGGTACCTATGTAAATAGTGTGGAGGGACAGCTGGGAAAATAGTGAAGGGACAGTGCCTCAAGGAAAGGACAAGAGTAGGAGCTGTAAAGTGGGACTTGCCAACGTAATCAGAAAACAGAAAAAAAAATGTGGCTGAAATCTAAGGAGAACACAACAGTAGGATAGGAAGTTCACGGTGACTCCGGTATGGAGTTCAGTTTCTTCCTAAATCACATGGAGGGCATTTTTTGTAGGTTATTTTTTATCTAATGTTTTTATTTTCTAAAAATCATTTTACTGTGTAGGAGTTATATTTTATCCTGGCTATCTTAGAACTTGAAGAGTCATCTTAAAACTGAATTGTACTTTCTCCATATTGTCCTGGATATAGAGTAATTTTTAGTTCTGTTTCTGAAGTGCCTATTGTGTTTCTGGTGCTGGAAGAGAGGTTTGGTAATATCAAGGACTTCATTTTTACACCCAAGCATGCACAACTTCATAGATGTTTAAAAGCATTTATAGTATCTACATTCTTGTAAGAATCAATACGATGTTGATTCTATGAACTCTTCTTTAGATCTTGGTAAACTCCTACTTTTTAGTCTCACACTATGTTTCTTCATCGGCTTTGCAGAGAAAAAGGTTTATGGTGCATCTGAATTTTATCTTATTCTTGACATAATTTTTAATTTCATCATAAGCCTTCAAGTTCTTTTTAGCAAAAGGACTGAATTCATAGTAAAGAATAGAAGAACAGCTCTGTATAAAGCTTTCTTCTATGAGTGGGGTCCCAAGCTGGCTCAAGATTGGAACTCGGTAAGCTGAGGCGATCGATATCTTTGTTGCCCCGTCGCAGAATGGACCTTCTGAAGCTGGGTCCTGTCCATCTACTCCTATCGATGTCAACTACTAAAGGGCAGACAGCGCACCGTCCCTCCCTCAGACTGCCATTCCTAGGCCTGGCTGCTGTGGGTGTTGGCTGATCTGAAGGAACCAGGTTACTAAAAATGAGAAAATCCGAAGACTGTAATCCCAGGAAAAAAGCCAAAGCCTCCAAGCAATGCCTGTTTCTTTATTTCCTGTTGAGGTTAAATCTCACTAGCATCTTTTGAACGTATGCTTTGCTCTTTCCTTCCCGACCTTCCCTTCTCTTGTCATTGGGCTTTAAATTTTTAGGAAGTTTCGGATCCATTATTCTTTCTGTCTCTTTCCTTTCTAAATTTATCTGTACTTATTTTTCTACTCTTTCCTTTTTCTTTGTAATGAAAAAAGAACTTGTATTAAACCAAAATCACTAACAGACTCTATCTGTGAAAATCTGCTTTGAATTTGAAGAAAAGTGCAGCTTTCTGAACTTTTATTTTTCTTGGCGCCAGAATGTTTTTCAACAAATTATTCTTTAAAAAAAAAACCAAAGGCTTAGAATTTTGACCATTGGACAATTTGGAAACAATAATGTGTCATATGGATCCAGCTTCATGGTAGATCGGGTGCTCATTAACACAACCACCTTAGACCTTCTCTCACCTTTGTGAAAAAGCTTTCTTAAGAAAAATTTACCCAAAGTGCAGCTGTAGAGATCTGTGAGGTTTAATAAGTAATAAATGCACTTTTTCTTCTTGCAAACATACATACCAAGGTTTCGTTTGAAGTAAAGCTTAGATGCTGGGAATCCAGAGGCCATTGAGAAGTGGCCTGCGTGGCTCCTACCGTCCTCACCATATCATGATGAGGAGGATAAAATATTAATCTTTACCTTCTGCCACAGATTGAGAATGCTCCGCAAAAACCTCATGTGTTTGGAAGGTGATTGAATCACGGAGTGATTACTTGGATCACATGGATTGATCCATTGTCGATTTTCTGTGCTGTTAGGAGGTAGAACCTGCTTGAAGGAATGGGTCACTGGGGGCATGACCTAGAAGGGCAGCCCTCCCTCACTGGCTCTGCCCTTCCCTCCCAAAGCCTTCTGTCATCATGTCAGGAGCAGCTGCCCCCACCAGGCCATGCCCTTCCACCATTGCCAGCTGACCATGCATGGACTCAGACCTGCAAACTGGAGCTGAAATAAACCTATCCTCCTCCTGTAAGTCATGGGTGTCAGTTACTGTGTCTCAGTGACAAGAAAGTGACCAAGCCACCTTCCAAGTGACAAAGAGAAGGCTCTAAATGTAGCAGAGGTTGTGTGGCTAAGAACGATGGTCAGGAGATACTTCAGTGAAGAGCCATGCTGGCCTGAACCATGGAGGACATGGTAGAAGGTAAGGGACAGGTACCAGGCAGAGGAAACAGTATGTACAAAAGCCCAGAGATGGAGGGCTACAAGGCAAAGTCTTAGCAGGAAAGACTGGTGTGGAAAAGGAGACGCTTCCAGGAAGACATGACCATCGTAGAGCCTGTGTGCCCGTTGAAGGGGCTTAGGCTTTGCCTGGAAGTGAAGAGAAAGGCTCCAAAACTTGCTCGATATGATCAGGAGATGAGTGGGTTTGCCCTTGTCCACTCTGTCCTATTAAGTCTTGTGGTATGGTGGTTAATCCTGGATGTCTCCTTAAATTTGCCCGTGAGGCCCAGATAACTGGTACAGCATAATTTTTGATTGTGTAACACAATTGCCTTAGTCACTTCCTCGTCACTGGAACAAAATGCCTGAGACCTGCAACTTTAAATGACAAGAAGTTTATTTTGGCTCATGGTGTTTAGAGGGTTCTGGCCAGATTCAGGCTAGCTGCAAGGCAGTCAGGACATGTAGAAGGAAAGCTGTCCACCTGTGACAGCCAGGAGACAGGGGCAGGAAGGATGAGCTGGGTAGACGCCTCCACCTGGGCCCACCTCCTAACAGGATGTGAACAAGTGAACTCATCAGTGAATCAATTCACTTAATAGTACAGCAAACCCATAGTGCATTCACCTTCCCACCACGATTTGGGGGATGTTTTAGATCTAAACCATAAAAAGAGTGTTCCCAGAAGGGCTTAGCTTTCAAGTCAGTGAAGTGAGTGAAGAACATTTTCTTCCCCAGTGTGGGGGCACCATCTAGCCCACACCCAGAAGGAGGGATAAGGGTGAATCCTCTTTGTCTGGGCCCTGGGACATCAGTTTCCTGCTTCTCGAGCCTCAGGCTCAGGCTGGATCATACCACCAGCTTTCCGAGTGTCTTAGTCACTTTTCTTGTAGCTGGAACAAAATACCCAAAATCCACAACAACACAGGAAAAGTCCATATTGTTCACAGTTTTCAGAAGGTTTCTATCCATCCACAGGTGGTTGACAGTGATGGAAGCCAATGTCAAAGGCTTCACTGGAGAGAACTGCTCACAGCATGGTGGACAGGAAGCCAAGTGAACCAGAAATGGTAGGGCTAGCATATATTCTTCCAGATTATGTCCTGGTGAACCCTTCTACCGACCAAGCCCTCCCACATATCAGCATATGGACTCTTTAGATGTCTCACAGAACCCAAATACACAAGGCTTTTAGAGGACAATCTAGATCCAAATCACCACATTTCATTTTCCAGCTTGGTTGCTTTCCTTTATAGGAAGATTTCGTTTTGATTTTTTAAATCTTGTATATTTACCACCACTTTGTGAGTTGAGTCTGTCCTCTGACGAAATGTCACACATGCAGGCATTTTATTCACAGGTTCTACAAACACTTCATTATGAATCTGAGAGGGTATGTACTTGCAAATATTTTGTTTCAATGTGTTTTGTCCCCCAGGCAATGTCATGCACGTATTACTGCAAACAGAAGAGCGAAACAAGCAAGGAATGGTAATGCCTTGCTAGTTGCCAGATCTGTCATATCTCCCTGTCAGTGTTCCTCATTCCTGTCCTTTCCTCATTTCATCCCTTGCTATTATTTTCCTCAGATGGGATCCCACTCACCTCCTGCATGAGGGACTGAATCACAGTTCTGTAGTGCAAACAATGATACCAGGTTGCATTTCACCTATTCAGAACATGAACATGTTGAAAAGTGATCACATGGCTTACAGGATCATAAAGAAGGTGCCAAAACTGGGCTGGGAAAATAAGAAAGGGGAGATTCCATAGCCAGCCTCCAGTCAGAGTCACCCTGGAGGACAATCAAGCAGAGACAGAAACGAGCTGTTGTTGTGTCTACCATCACTAGTAAAATTCTCCACAGTTGCTGCTGCTTTGCGCCATAAAACATAAATATGTAAATAGATCCTACAGCCAGGTCAAAGCCCAAGCTGGCTATGTCTCACTGCCTAAATCCAGGCCCAGAGTCCATACCCTGGTTCTCATGTTCCTAGAGGAGGTGAATATCTGGCTTCTCAACTTGGCCAGTGCGACACAGCTCCCACCTCCCGCCTCCTACGGGGGCTGTGGAAAAGACCCTTCATGGAAGAACGAGGGTTCAGATGCAGTGAGGCACAGCTTTATTTCAGCCCCAGAAAGGGGGCATCCCTCTGAAAAAACAGCTTAACCTCTTGCTTCTAATCATCCACTTACTACTGCACCCAAGCACTGTGCAGGATGTGTGCTCAATACCAATGATACAAATATTAAGGATATAAGTACCGGGAAGCTGGATGTGAGACTCAGTTGCAGAGCATGTGCTGGGCACATGCAAGGGCCGGGTTTACTTAACCCCAGCACTAAAAAAGAGGAAAAAGTACCTGGTTGAGTCTTTCCCAAATCATAGGTATTGTGGTATTGCCTTGTATTTAAATACTACAATGATTTCCAAGTACTTATCTTCAGCCTAATGTCCCAGCAATATTCTGTTTATTGATGTTACATATGCAGCCTTTTCTCTTCATATCATTTTCCAGCCTAATTTCTTATGACACTGATCTTAGAGTGCACACGTGTCCCTGGGCTCATTCATGCCAAAACTTTTGGTGCCACCACTGCCCTGCCCCCGCTCTCTCTGAAGCCCTGCCTTTCCCCAGACGGCATCCTGGTGATGTCCTTTTCCCCCCTTCATGACTCTTCTTGAGAATTGAGGACAGTTCTGAAGCTGCTGTAATTAAAGGCCCTCTTAATGGGAAATGATACAATATTTATGAGTTCTTGGCAGACCTCCACCTTCATTCATAACTACTCTTTTTATATCTGTTTCTACATTTACCTGGAGGTGAGCTTCTTTGGTTTTGTGTCTTAAAGTCCTCAAGTAGATCGTGAATTTTAGAGGCATGGAACATCTCTTGTATGTATTGGGTCACACCTAGCACCTGATGCGCAGAATCTACAGTCTCTGTCTGTGGAATAGCTAAGCAAAGGTCTGAGCAGAGATTCTTGTTACTACATACTTACAGGGAGCTGAGGATCTTACAGCCGTTTCTTCTAAAACCTACTTATTTTCTTGTTTTTCAAAAGCGCTTACTCATAGGCGAAGGGGCACAGCTCACCAGTTACAGTATGTTCCTAGCAAGCACAAGGCCCTGAGTTCGGTTCCCCAGCACCATATAAGTCCAGCAACATGCTTGTAATCCCAGCATGCAAGAGGCGAGGACAGGAGGATTGGCATGTGTTCAAGGCAAACCTAGGTAGCTTAGTGAGTTCAGGACTGACCTTTACTATGACCTGTACTACAGAGCAAGACACTGTCCAAAAAAAAAGAAAGAAAGAAAGAAAGAAAGACCAACCCAAGCAAATCTTATTATCTTATTTGTCATTTCTCAAAAATAATACAAACTTCACAATAGGAACCAAGAGAGGATGACGTGGCCCAAATCCACTGTCACTACTAGAAATACCAGAAGCCAGTGCCCAAGTGACTTTAGTTATATGTGTCATTTTTATAGGCAGAGGTGGCAGTGGTGTAAAGTAAAGGTAAGTGTCTGTACTGGACCATACAATCGTTTCATGTTTTGCAAAGTTAAAACTGAAAAGAGATAAGTCTCACTCAAGACTGATTATTTTGTCCCTGTCACAGAATGACATATTACTTGTGCAGCAAATCTGCCAAATGTCCTTGTGAACAAACAAAGTGTAACTTTTATAGAATTAGCAGAAACAGGTGCCTATTTCTGACATAAGGTCCTTCCCAACATTGTGTCAGAAGCAGTACTGTAGGGAGAGGGAGGGGCAGATGGTATTACAATTCAAATAAAAGAGGCTTCCAAGGGCGTCTGTATTTCCTGTTGTGGGAATGCCAGGGAGATTTGGAGTTTGTAAATGCTTCTCCTTGAGGACCCACCTGAATGTTAAGCATATTATTGCATTAATGCTGAATTTTTAATCGTAAGTCTCTGGCTAACTGAAAGTCTGCTTGTTGCCCACTCTCTGTGCAACTGAAGGGGCTCTTCAGTGTCATGCAGACAGAATCCAGCAGAGCACAGTAATGACCTCAGACTCCCCGGAGAGAGCGTTTCAGAGACCTGGGGCATGCTCAGCAAGGGCAGAGCCTGGCAGCTTCTGGGCACTGGTGGCAGAGTCTGGCCATGTGTGCAGCTCTCTACATTCCCTTACTATTTAGGACATGAGGACCCCTAAGGAAGGACAGTTGGAAAGCTTGTTTCAAGGGATCCTAGCACTGCTGTCTCCTGCCTTTACCAGAAAAAAAAAAAAAAAAGAGTTCTAGGTGTGTTGTAGGGCCAATTAATTTCCCCCTTGTGGAGTGGTTATAGAGTCTATAGAGTCAATGAGATGAATTGTGTAAAGCCATCAACCTACTAGTATCCGTGTCTGTTGCACAGTATTCGTATTTTTTATGAACTTTAGCTATTCATTGTGCTTTCTTGGGGCTGTGTAACTGAAATGATGAGGCAGGAAGGGGCATGAAAACTGAAAATAGAAATCTCACTTGACCAGCTCCACTCTCGAAGGTATCTTTCCGAAAGAGCTGAAGACTTCGTGTTACAATGATGTGTACATACCCGTGTTTATAGTAGCACCACTCACAGTAGCTAAATCTTCAGAGACAACCTGTGTGCCCATCAGGGGATGAATACATAAGGATAATGTGGGATATGTACACAATGGAGTATCATGCTGTTACAAAGAAGGATAAATTTGCACCATTTGTGAAAAAACCGATACGCCTTGAAGCATAATGCTTAGTGAAGTGGGCCAGACGCAAATGAAACAAATGGTTAAGTATCACACAGTTTCATTTACAGGAGAATCTCAAAATGTAAGTGACCAAAAAAGAGAAGACAGGAAATAGGAGGGTAGACTTCCTGGAGATGGGAGGGACTCTCAGGAGAGGATAAGGGGTAGCAAGGGGGGAAGGAGAACACAGCATGTATATTCCCAAATTGCATATAACTGATACATAAATATATAACAAAAACACAAATCAGAAGGATTTTAAAAAACACACTGTAAAAGAGAATTTACCAGATATGCTGTGACAGCAATGTAAATAACACTTACTGAAGTCAAGTGCTACTTTTTTCAATGCAGACTTTCCTCAATAAGAATTATCAGGTAAACACTGACTCATGTTTTACAATGCAGCTCAAGAAAGCACCGACTGTCCCCTCTGTAAGTGACCACACCCTCATCGGAGTCTCTGTGCCCGTTTCTACCATAACATAGCCCAAATTAACAGACTGTTATTTACATTATTTCTCCCCATAGCTATTCAATGAACCTTTTAATAGAAAAAAGCCTTCATAACCCCTGGTTCTTACCACAATATTCATTTCATGTAGAATAATTGAATAATAAATTTTATAATATCTGAAGATAGAATTATCAGTGAATACAATGTATCACATTGGTCAATGTTTGGCTTCACCCTGACATACAGAAAGCATGATAGGAAAAATGGGAAAAAACCACAGGGTCACTGAAAATCTCTTCTGTGATTTTCCTATGCATCCTATTGATTTGTGTGGATTTCACCGAAATCAGGTGAGAGTGGGCACCTTCTGTGTCTCATGAGAGTTTAAACTATCTTGTCCTTCGGAAAAATGGCTTTAGAAGTCTCTGGTCTCTGTCTCAGTAGTGCCAAGTTCTGTGGAGGTCTCAGATACTGAAAGATATGTCTGAGATTTCACAATATCATGATATCTGCAAAGTTAAACTGAGAAAATTCTAAAATATTGGGAAGTGTTACAACTGAATTTGCAGTTCGGTGAAATGTAATAACGCACTATTAGTTTGCTTATTAAAAGTGCATAACATCCATATGGAGAAATATAGGCTACTAAACAGCCATGCTACCAGAAGCAATGTAACTAAACCTCTGATCCTTTTTCCATAGTCTTTAATACAACATTTTCTTTAGTGTGTGCATGTGTCTATAACATTGCCTAAGGGCAATCACCAGGCAGGAAGTCAGTGTTAGCAGATAGAGCCAAGATCAACTTTTTCTTCTCCCCCACTACCCTAGCTCAGCATAAGCAGAAATATCTAAAATCTAGGCCACTCTTATCACAAGAACATCTAACCAAAGACAGACTGATAAAGATGACACAGCTTAGGTATTAATGTCACAGGCAGTCAGCATTCCTTGGAGAACTCAAACAGCTAACAAGGGCTGCTCTTTATAGAAGACACAAGACTACTGTTTCATCTTTCTGAGTGCCCCAGTGGGACCTGGAGTCCTTTCACAAAATGCCCACGATGAGCGTGTGACGGAAGGGTCTGGAGATACAGAAGTTATTAAGACACAGGTACATTCCTGGGTCCTCCCCGTGAGGAGGTGGAAGGCCGTTGGTCAGCTCACATCCTACAGACCCCAATTGCAGTCCCTTTTTGTGGTGGCGTATTCTTTCTCTATCCTCCAAGGTTTTCTATTTTTATTGTTTCCAGAGAATCTCTTCCAGTTTGTGTTGTAGTCCTATTGAGCATTCCTTTATCCTGTCACTGTGGAACGTCCAAAACAAGATTCAGAACCATCCAACTTTTATCTCCCTTAGGTCACTAAATAAAATATTCTCTCTGTCTCAACCCTGAAAAAGTAGCTTCCAGGTTTTTCTCCATCATTTATTTTTCAAATTGTAAATGCATAACTTTTTAAGCACAGTAATTTGAAAACAGAGATTTTAACTTTTACTTTCAAGTATTATTTCCGAGTGACAATAATTAATTGGCCTTGAAGCAGAAAAATTTCACCTGATCAAACCAAGAATATGTTCTAATGAAAATATCATTATTACCTTAATCATAGTTGTTAAGCTTGGAGATATATTTATAATATTGGTATGATCATGATTTCTAAAGAAATAATTGACTACTTGTTTCATTTTTCTAATAAAAATCTATACTGTAGTAGCTTGAGAAGAGTTAGTTGTGTGTATATAAAATAGAAAATATAATGGAGGAGGATTATAAGTGGATTCCTGTTGCATCACCTTGTAGCTGTCACTGTCCTCTTTATAAATCATTTCCAAAGATTTTCAGATTGCTGAACACCCTTCACTTTTCCACACACCTTCCAGCCAAGGTTACACAGGAAGAAAGAATGGAAAAAGTCTCTCTTCCTCTTTAACAAATTTTCAATCATTCTTTTCCATACTCACCTTTATCAGTGCCTTTCCATATTTTGTGAAGATTTTCTCTTCTAATAATTAACAAGGCAAATGCACTATGGATTCTTACATGCCATGCTCCCTTGAAGAAAGGCCCATGCCCCGTCATCACTCACTACTCCAAAGCTGATAATACTTTTGTCACAAATATCTACTTAAATCCTTTATTTTTCTTTTTATTGATAATTAACATATTTCATAAAAAGACAAATGTAGTACAATTATATAATGCCCATTTTATCTAGTAAAATAACCCATTGATTATAATACCCATACTGACGTGTGCACATTTTTCTCCATTTTTATTGGTATATTTATGCAAGACACAGAGTTATTTAGATTGAGAATTGCACATATGTAGATTGCATCAACTTCACATCCTCCCCCCAAACCCTCGCTCCTCCCTCCCAATCCCAGCATCTTGTCCATTTGACTCTATTATTTATTTAATACTTGATTTTTATTTAATGCTAGTATAGCCAGGTTGCTTTTGCAAACTGTAACTCGGATGTAAAAAAAAAAAAAATTGTTTTAAATGATCAATCTCATCCTGGTTTGGAGTCTTTATTGCTCTTGGTGGAGGAGAGAAAACTCTAAGTGGCCAATTAATAATTCTTCTGTGACATTTAGAAATGCCATGTGGGGAGAAGGGGTGCTCCACCAGGTCTCTCCTCACCTTTGTCATTCACCAAGGTGCTAAGTAACAAGGTGGACATCTCCATATCCAGGAGGCAGGGATTGTGTTCAGCTGCTGCTGTTTTCTGCCTTTGCTGGTCTCTACTGCATCCTCTGTCCCAGGGCTTTGTACCCCCAAGGCCTTGCCCCCATCCAAGGCACAAGGATGTCACACCTTGGTTCCTCAGTGCTTCTCCTTACATTGCCACATGAGTAGACCTAAATCTCCTAAAATATATGACTGCCTAAGTAGGAGAAAAGCTGTGCACAGAGAAGTATGAAAAAGAAAAATATAGTGATATGGCTTAAAAACCATTGTCACAATTCACACTAAGAACATGAGAATCTTATGTGTATCTCGTATCGGGTTGATCCCCAAACTATAAACTCAAAAGCATCTGGGACCAAATTTAAAATATAGCCTTAGACCTTGACCCAATAATTGTATCAATTTTAACAGTATAGGCGGTGATGTTCTGTGTACTAATGAACCTTTTCCATGCTACTTGATTCTAAAGGCCATGACAGCTCAAAAATTATGCGATTACATATGTTAGACCAGATGGTCCTGTTGAACTCCCTACCTGCTTGCTTTGTGCGCTAGTTTACTCTTGGTAAAGAGTTGGGATTTATGTTAGTGTCTCCCCGAATCGTGGAGAATTACAGCCCTCCATGCGGTCACAGCTCAGTGTGATGTGCACACAGTCCAGTTGTTGCCACAGGTATAGATCATAGCTCTGCTTGAGCCTTTAGCATTGGCTGAAAATTTGGCATATCAGTTGGACAAACCTACTGGGCAGACTAATTTGTCGCTTTGGCTGGCGCTTTCCCCACCCAGCAACTGGAGCTGACGCAGCTCCTGACAGTGCTAGGCGGATAATAGTTTTCATGGGATGAGGTGCTCTCCAGGAATTTTACCAATGTTCTTAGGCATCAGGGTACCTTGCCGGCCCAGCAGGCCTTGCGCTCTCTGTTCCAGGTCGCTTTGTGTTTTATAGATTTGCTCACTGTGGAGATCATCAGGAAGCCTCACCTGCTGCTTTCCCATGTTCCTTTGTTTCCTCCTACCGTGGAGCAAAGCATTATGCGGTGCCTGCTGCTAATTCTAAATCCCCTGATTTCCTTACGTTGTTCCATCTTCCTCACGGCTGTGTTTCATCATTTTAGCCTAATACAGCTTGCATTTCCCCACTCCTGATAGCTGGTCCTGACAGTGCAACAGAGGTGAGGCAGATCTGGACTGCTGAAGGTCCACAGGAATTTCAGTGGCCTGATCTTTGGAGCAAATCTAGTGACCTTTCTTTTTGCTTAGTACTTAACCATTAGGAGCAAGTGTTCTGTCTGTGTGTGTGATTGGGAGAATCAGAATCCATACTAAGATTGTGCTACTTCTCCCTCAAGGCCAAATATTGTATTCCCAATGAGTGCTCATACAGAAAGACAGATGCCAGTACAATAAGGATTAATAGACATTACATTACTGGTACTATGAAAATTAAGGTTAAGTAATCAGAAGGAATATTGGTAATATTTCTGCCATTCACACCCCCAAAGTTAAAGATGGAGATCATCCTTGGAAGTCATCATCCAGTGTCCTGTTCTGCCAAGTGGGAGCAAAGCGTGCTTCCAGAATCTCCGTGGAGGTATCCAGCTAAGAGTCTAGAAGGAGCTGATTCTGCTAAAGGACATTTCGGCAATCTCTCCCACACACCTCACTGCATAAACACAGTTCAGTTGTTTAATTGGGCCATTGGTGTCATTCAGTTTTCATGGGCAGTGTAGTGCTGTAGATAAACACCAAACAGAAAATCAGAAACTTCTCTGTGACTGTACACACTGGGAAGTCAGCCACCTCTACCATGCCATGGGAAAAGTCTGTCCCTGGCCATCGCTCCCCTCGCAATACCGTTGACCCCTGTGATCTGTCTGCAACGGGATCTGCTGGAAATCACCCATGGTCTCCCCACCTGGAGCCTTGTGAACTGTGTCAGCTTCTTCCTTCTGTGAATTCTCAAAACATTCTGCAGCATCAACTGAAAACAATGGAAGCTTTCCTCTCAGCTGCTTACTACCCAAGGATGTGGACAGTTCTTTGTCTGTTGATTTTTTTTTTCCTTTCCAGTCATCCTCTTCAGAAATAGATGTGTATTACTTCTTTCTACTGACAGAAAACCACAGACCTCAGTAGACTAGACAGAGTAGCAAAGCAATGACAACTCATGTCACCCCAATTTGAGAGAGGCTCAATTTGCTGCTCTCTAAAGCATGCAAGTCCTCTAGAATCTTTGGGTTCCATGGCAAACCAATGTTGTTGGTCCCATTTAGCAGCGTGTGACCTTATCATGAGGAGGCTTCCTCCAGGTATAGTGGGAGATGCTAACAACCGTACCGTCATAGATTTTGCTAATCTTACCAGCAAATTTTCCTTAACAGGCCTCACTTTGTGCTCAGTGTGACTCATCCCAGAGTCTCAGTGGTATTTTAATTTAACAGTGCTCTGAGGCAGTGCATTAAATAGAAAGTGAAATAAGGGTATATTCCTAGGCAGAATTTCACTCATCCAATATAAACAAAGGTAAATTTTTAATTTTATTTTTTCCAACCTTTACTGAATTGGTGTTAGATATCTGGTTGTCCTTAAGAGATTTTAAACAATAAGGATTCTCTTACCCATATTTCAGTTCATTGAGTTTTGAAAGCCTGATCCCCTAGAAAAATAATACCTGTTGTGTGAGTTCACCCCGGATTACCCAATTGACAAATGTGTTGCTGACTTACTTCATTAGGATTATGTGTATCAACTGTAATGAATTATGCCTGTGAATATAACTCCACAATTGCATGCTTTTCAAAATTTACCTGAGGGTTTAGGAAAAATACAATATGCATGTGCTTTGGCTTAAGACATAAATCATAAATTGTAATAGTAATAATTAGCATAGTTATTTGTTTAATAGCTGGCTCTGCCTGAAACCATCTGATATGTGGATATTGTGGCTTGTCCAGTGCTTTGCTCAAGGTAGACTATTAATATTTCCTGTAGAATCTAAAAAAGTCGATGTCACAGAAGTGGAGGGTAGAATAGCAGTTACCAGAAACCAGGGGCAAGGAAGGAAGGAAGGGGAAAAGCTGATTAACGGGGGCTAAGGGACGGATAACTAGGAAGAAGTTCTGCGTACTACACACAGGAGAGGGATGGGAGATATTGGTAATGTGCTGGCTGTTATTCAAAAGTAAACAGAAGAGAAGACTTTCAATGTTTTCATCATGAAATGATAACTGTTTGAGAAGACAGGTTCACTGTGATGTGCACATTACAGAGTGTGCGTGTATTGGAACATCACATGGTATCCCATTAGTGTGTATGGTGTGGATGTTGGTGGTAGAAAAAAATAAAAATATTTCATGAATACAAAAATAGTTTTCATAAACTCTTATGAGAAACATAATCATATGTATCATCGGGAATGATTTGCAAATTGCTCTTAAACTGTTATTTCTAGAGCACCTTGAGCCAGAACACCACCTGATGGCCTGTGGAAAGGCAATCGCATGGGGTCTCAGAGGGAGGACAGCAGTTGCAATCACTTACAACAGCTTGAAAAAAGGCAGCCATTTCCCCCGGCCATTTCTCCTAAACCTCAAGAAGCTTCATTCATCAGACAAAGCGAAAAATTAAAACAAATTTTGGGGTTTTTTTCTTCCTCTTAACTCCCTGGAAAACAGTGGCTAAATTTCTTTAACTGTCACTATTTGTCAATTTTCACTGGAGTCGATAATTAAAATTAGAAAGAATTCCAGCATGAAAGGTCATGTACTGAACTTTTATTGTTTTGCTTTATTTTATTTAGGTTTTGTGGTACTGGGGATTGAACCCATGGCTTTTGCACTGAGCTACCTTCCTCAGCCTATTTTTATTTTTTAATCTTGAGACAATGTCTTACTAAATCACTAAGTTGCACAGGCTGGGCTCAAATTTGATGTCTTCCTGCCTGAGCCTCTCAGTGTGCTTGGATGACAGGCCTGTGCCACGGGCCCACTCAGTTTTGCATCCCTCTGGACTCCTTACCTGGTACCACTATATCTACTTATCAGCCTATAGAATAGTCTGTGGAGAAAGGTGTTTGGAGTTTGTGGCTATCCAACTCCTAACTGTAGACCTGATGCCTTTTCTACCTTCTACTCTTCTGAGCCTCCAAGCCAACATGCACCTACTCTCACCTACACTTACTCACCTACTCTGTCTCAAAACAGAGCCTGGTAGCCTGAAGCAGATGCTGCCCTGGTCCCCAAGAGTCAGTAGCGCTGAGGGACTACTTGGCTGCCATCCCCGGGCTACTGGAGCTCTTCAGCAGCAGTGCCTGTACCTCCACTGACCACTTGCCCAGGGTCTTGCTCAGAATGACCTGCGATGGTTCACTCCCAGGCCAAAGAGACACCTGTCCCTACAATCCCTCAGATATCAACAGCCTGTGGCAGCTGGGGCCTTCACGACAGGAGTCACTTATAAGGAGACGTTCTTCAACCCTGCCCTCCCCAGAGCCTGCGCCTTAAATCCTACTCTGGCCTGAGGTCGACATCACTAAAATGAGTGTTTTCCTCACCCACTGTTCTTAAAGTTTTATTGTGGCATCCTTTTTTTATGAGGATCCCAAACTGCAGACCTGTAGGGGTTTCTCTGTACAGAGGCATGAGACTGAACACTAAGGAAACCCAAGCCCTGTAAAGCAGTGTCCTGACATCTGAGCTCGGGACACTGTAACAAATCACACAATGTTATAGGTGTGGTTGTTCCTTTTTTTGAACCATACTGAGTTCAGTGCATTTGCTTACCTGAAACTCTAGTCCTAAAATCTTTCTTCAGTGCTTAGTTTTTTCCCAAGTGATTAAGTGATTAGCAATTTTATATATGGTTAGGCTCTGTGGCTTTTGTTGGATTCAATTTTAAGGCACTTTTCTATGTTTTTAGTTTAATTTTCAAATGAGAGATCATAAAGATATACGAAGTGTACAAAAAGTTATGCTCAGACCGAGCCTGGTGCCAGAAGCGTGCAATCCCAGCGCTCTGGAAGGCTGAGGCAGAGGAATACAAACCTGGGCAACCTAGCGATTTGGAAAAACCGTGTGTCAGAATCACAAACCAAAATAATGGACTGGGTATGCCACTTAGTGTGCAGTCTTTGGGTTCAACCCCCAATGCAAAAAAAAAAAAAATTATAATTATGCCCCCAAAATTTTCTTTTCTGTTCCTTCTACTCTGCTTGTCCTACCACCACTTAGAGGTCAGCCATTACTGTAGCATCTGCTTCTCCTTCTCCTCTTCTTTTCTTCAAACATGAGCACATAAGTGTTTTGCTTTGCATTATATCCCACTAGTAACTCTGCTTCCAGTCACAGAGATGTCCTCATAAATACCCCAGCTACACAGTACTGCTCCGTGTGGACATAGCGTATGTATTTAACCAGTCACCTCTGATTCTGTGGCGAGGTTGCGCCTGTGGTTTGCTGTGAAGTGGTACTCCAATGGAAACTTTGTGAATTTACTTTTCTTGCATTGTTGAAGATGAAATTTTAAGACACTGCCTGGAGGAGAGATTGCTGGGTCCAAGGGTGCAGCCTACGTGGTGGTGTTAGCTATTGCCAATAGCCCCACACAGGATCAGACCCTGCTTCCCATCCACCGGTGACGAGGAGGGGGAACCAGCTTCTCCAAAAACCTTGGCAGAAAATGTAAGGATTTCAGATTGTAGTGAGTCTGGTAGGTACAGGACAGTGTCTGTTGCGGTAATTCACATGTCTCTTGTGGTGAGGGAAGTTGAGCATCTTGTCACACGTGTGTGAGGCACTAGTGTGTACTTTTTGTTAACTGCCTGTTGCAGACCAAGTTGGACCCTAGAAACCACCAGGTCTTCCCTAAGGTGGGCCGAGTACTCTAACCTTTCCCTGCTTTTCTGCCTTGGAGCTGGCCCTGCCTTGTGTGATTAACAGATCATAGATTCCCTTTCAGAAGGAATTCTGCCCTGCCCTTGGTACCTGGGAGGAAGGCGGGCCCACAGGGAAGGGAAACCTACATGGACAGGCCTCGGCATTAGGGTCTGAACCCCTTGTGTGCAGTCACATTTCGCATGGTTGTTCCTACTTCTGTCATGCCTGGGCAGTGAACTCTTCCTACAAACCTGAAAGACCAGGACTCAGAGAACTGCTGCATAGACGGGCACAGAGGAGTTCCCAGAGCTTGGCATGCCTGGAAAGGGCAAGATAGCACCCCGATCCTTCCTTCCCTCCTGCCTCATGCCCAGAGTCTTCTCCCCTGTGTCCTTTGCAAGGTACATCACAAGAAACCGGTAAAGGTGACTATTTCCCAGAGTTCTCACAAGCCGCTCTGGCAAAGTGTCTAATTTGAGTAGAGGTTGTGGGGACCCCAGTTGATAGCTGATAGGTCAGCCTGAAGCATGGGTGAGCAGGAACGTGGGCTGGCAGTGAGCTCTGAGGCCAGGTGGGGCTGAGTAGGGGACTGAGCATGGCCCCTGTGGGATCACACACTTTCTCCAGGGAATGTGGAATGGAATTGTGCTAAAAGTCCCCCAGCTGTTGTCTGCTGCTGCAAAATTATTTGCTTGCTTGGTGTGTGGAATTAAACCCACACACATCTGCTGTCAAAAGTGGTCTGCGCTGTGGGAGAAAAATGGGAGACGTGGAGTTGAGATTGGTTTGTTTTTTCCCTCTGTAACTTCAGACTGACTGACTTTTGTGCATTTTTCCATTTGGCATTTAATCTTTTTTTCTTTAATTTTAAGAAGCGCTTTATTAGGGACAAATTCTGTTTAACACTGGTATATACCCAGATAAAGGTTTGGTATATGTTCTAAATATTTTATCCCTGTTGATCACTTATATTCTTTAATATTATTTATACCACAGTGGGTCAGACAAGAGATTATTTTTTGCTTTTATACGTAGTCAAATTTACCATGTTTGAGTTATGACAAGAATACCCAAGTTATAATTTATTACTTTAGTATTCATAGTGTTTTGGGTTGTTTTTTTTTTTTCCGGTTGGAGTTTACTGTGCTAAATTGACCAAAATTGCATCTATTTAAGTTTTCTATCTCCAGTGAGACCAATTTTCATAAATTTTTCGCTTAGAAATTATTCTGATCTTTCTCCTATAGGTTTTTAATTTTGCTAGCCTAAGTTGGTCAAATATTTCTTTTAGTTTTTTTAATTGGGTCCCTCCAGTAATTTCTGCTTAGCTACCCACAATGGACTTATTCATTTTCAGTTCTCTGCACTTGTATTTGTCTTGCTGATTTCTAAAAATGAAACTGATTTTTCATTTGTGTCACTCTTTTTCTGTTTTCTAACATACTGATTTTTGCTCGTATTATTTAATTTGTGTTGTCGTACACACATTTCTGGATGGATTCCTTTATGGTCCCTTTAATAGTTTGGCTTTTTTGAATTAACAGGTAACAGTATATCTCTTTGTCATGTGGTATGTGAAATCCTGAGGTGCATTGTGGGATAGCTGGATCTAGCCAATTAACAAGTGCCTTACCTCACATCATTTCCATTGTTGTCGTTGAATGTGTACATAACATTCATTCTCTTTACATAATTATAGTTAGATAAGAAAAATGAACTTCATAAGATCTATCATTGTGCAGCCAGGTGACTGTTCATTTTAATATACTATATTCTTTTTATGGCTTTTTGAATTAAGGATTTGCTTTCATTGTTTTAGTATATATAAGCCATAGAATTTTTCTGGATACTGTTTTTATTGTATTCCGTAGATTTTTTTGCTTAATGTTTTCATTCTCTATGCTTTTAGAAAATGTGAAATTTCCATTTACCTTTCATCTTTGGTTTAGCGTTTTATCTTTTCTGTCCTGTAGTCTTCTATAAAGACATGCCGTGACCTACTTTATCTGATGATTGATCAGATTACACATATGTCTAAAGGATCCTGCTCCAAACTTGTGAGAAAGGCCTTGGCCCAGAACCGCATGAGAATCTTTACAAGCATGACTTATTGGCTCCTTTAATTAGAATTTTAATACTGATGTCATTTTTTTAACAAATTATGGTCAGAGATTTTTGCAATTTAGAGACCTTAAGACATACTGTATTCTAATCGGTAGGTCATTGCCCTCCACTGTGAGCTTGAGAAGAACATGTGCTCTCTTGTGTCAGCGTGCAGGACTAGGCAGAAATGGGAAGGGCCAAGCAGGGAGGCGCTCAGAGTCAAAGGAACAGCCCCATCAGGGGCACGGGATCTACTTTTGTCGGTTGCATCCGTGTTAGACTGGAGGCAAAGGGCCTCTGATTAGTGGCCACTCCTGCAGTTACTGCTTCACAAAGGGGGCTTGTAGTCTCTTGTATACGTTAATACTGATATTGTTAACTGCTGTGTCTTCATTATGACCTGTGACCTTTATTGATAGGACACTGAGCTCCTTGTCATGCTTAACGATTTCTGCTTGAGTTCTTCAGTCTGATAATGAGATTGTAATCCTGGTTTTACTTTTTTCCCCCATTTGTCTGGCGTATCTTTGGCTAACCTTTTGTTGTTGGGTGTTCTATATCATTTTATTAGATTTGTATTACTAATATGAATTAATATATTCCTAAGGCTGTCAGCTTACATGGTATCCCATGCTCCAACCTGTCATCGGAACACCACTTGGTGAGGTCAGTGAGCATTCTTCTTTTCTTTTTCTTTTCTTCTTCCCCTTTCCAGTTCTAGAATTTCAACCGAGAGCCTCTGCAATGCACTAAGACATCATCAGCGGGTTTTTTTGTTTGTTTGTTTGTTTGTTTGTTTGTTTGTTTATTCAGCCAAAGGCTCACCTAAGTTGCTAAATTGCCCAGGCGGGACTCAAACTTGCTTCAGCCTTCCAAGTGCTGTAATTACAAGCCCATGTCACCACACCTGGCTAGAATGGCACTCTAATGTTAATCTTCTCTTAAATTTCTTCCTGCAATGTTGAGTACTGGGTTGAGTACTGAGCTAACACTGTACTCCATAGTATCTAACCAGGTGACATTTACATAGTACTTTTTAACTATTGTTTCTTAATTTTAATCTTAGATCCATAAAGATGTTGAATAATCACTGTAGGTAATTTCTCAAGTTGGAGCAATTTGGTTAATGAAATAAATGTCCAGGAAAGTGTCTTGGATCCAGTAAATTTGGTGGTGGTGATGGTGATGGGTGTGGGAGGAAAGACATTTTGAGAGGGAGAGGAGGAGGAGGAGGGATGTGGGAGGGGTGGAGAAGACTGATGTTAATCTTGAAAGATGACATAGCTGCATGTATAATACGTGCCTCGCCTGTTTTCCTTTGAATTCGTCAGACTGCTCTTTTCACTGTTGTCTAAATGTATGTGTTGCTCCTAAGACTCAATGGCAACTTGATTTTTTTTCCATTTTACAGAACTTTTCTTTTAGTGCTTTTTTTAATCTTGTAAAGCTTAATGGGTGTTGGTATGTATTTTAAAAATGACTCTTTCAAGTTTTCCAGGTACGTGGAATCTATAGAATTTTTTTCTTAGATCACAGCCTCCTGTATTAGTCCTGTTTTTTTTTTTTTTTTCTTCTTGCTCATGTGTTCCAATTATACAGGATGATATTAAACTGTCCCGGTTGATGATTCCCTAATTACTTTTACCTTTTTATTTATTTCCTTCGTGTGTTCTTGACTTCCCACGTCTTCCCTCAGAAGTCCTTGGGATATTTTCTGTTGAATCTACTCTTTCTTGTGAATTTGGTAATTTAATCTTCATTTCAGATTTTTTTAAAGTTATCATTGTTTTGATCAACTTGCCTTTACTGTTCTTTGCCTGTTTTTCTTCACAGGAAATATCTGATTCATAGTGCTATTTTACATTTATAAATACTTGTTTCAGAATTCTAGATCCTCTTAGAGTTAGTTGTCTTTGTGTTTTTAGTTTTAGTGTTATCTTCTCCTGAGGAAGTACAGCAAGTTTTCATTATCTGTATTGTTGGGCTCTGGCTAATTTCTTATTTTAGTAACTTTGCATGAATATTGCCTGCCATTTTCTTTCATCTTGGAATCTCTTTTGTTCTTAGACCAGCAGTAAGGGCTCCATAGAAGCAAACGGATCCCAGTGGATTACATCTGTGTGTTCGTGAGCGCCCTCTTCTGTTGCTTTTGTGACGTGCAGGTGCTCTCCTCTGCACATTGGAGGAGTCCTTCAGAAAGTCCTTGCCTATGCTTGTGTATTTAAGAGTCTTGTCTCTTATCTTCCATCATGTTCGGTGTTTACATTTTAAATACCTAGGTCTTCGGTCATTTTTATTTGCTTTTGGTAGAAGGTAAAAGACATGAGTCTAGTTTCATTCTTTGGCACACATCCAGCTCCCTTGAAGTGCCCCTCTGGGCTGCGGCCTCCCATCCTGCGCACTGCCAACCCCCTTTCTTCCAATTCCTCGGTAGCCATGCTCTGCCCACCTGCCTATCCCCAGTATTTTCTAGCTCAAGGCGGCATTTTAGCTTCCTACAAGGACACCTGTTCTCGTCCTCTTCCCACCCCAGGACCCTGCCCTCCTCACTTTCTGCTGCCCAGTGTCAGCTGACATCAGCAGGCTCTGTGACATTAGGCACTGGAGTCCTACTCGCATGTGACTTTTGAATCTCTTCACACTTTATTTTTCCTACTGATGTCATAGGTTTAGGTTGTATGTGGCCTGATCATCTGTTAGATATGTACAACTTTTAAACAGTAAGTATAGAGGTTTAAAACTAGATGTCAACCTTTATGCTGTAGGAGTCCAGAATATTTTATTAAATATTTTTATGTGTAGGATGATGACAAATGGGCAGATAGATAAATTTAGCCAGGCTTCAAGAAGACAAGCAGAAAGTAGGAGTACAGCTCTCGAACTCTTTCGCATGGAGCTGCTTCCTGAACCTTTCCTAATAGCCTGACCTCTCTCCAGACCTCCAGGAAAAGAGAGAGAGAGAAGATGGCTCCTGAGTTCACCACCTTTTGTCTTTTCAGTGCTGTGAGAAGCTTGTGAACCCAGCTCTTTGCCACACAGTATTCTTTTTGTACCAGAGTTTCCCGCTGCCATGTCTTTTCACTGTCTCACATACAGCTGTCATATGTAAGTTAGCACTGCAGATGTTCACAATTACACATGATGGCTTTTTTTTTCAGGAAGAAAAAGGCTTTTGAATACCCAAAACATTACTACTGAATTCATGTGCAATTTCCATTCAACTTTGGCTGTATCTGTTCCATGTACATCGTGTATGATTTAATGACAGGCATATATGTTCTAATGGCATACTGTTGGGCAACTTCTTCGTTGTGTGACCATTGCAGATTGTACCTAGGAAAACTAACGTGGATGTGACGTCACTAGGCAGTGGAGTCTTTTGGCACCATCATTTGTGCCGTCCACTGCTGACCAGGAAATGTTATGCAGAGCATCAATGTGTCTGCCATTTTCAGTGCAAGTATATTTTTAATCAACGATAAACCTATTATTGTGGTCAATAGTTTGTACATTCATTATAATCTCATGATAATTAAATACTGAGGTTGAATTCACATGATAGCATAAATTGAATGTCTTCATTTCATTTTAAAACTACATTTTAGGTAGTTCTCTCTACAATAAAAATAGAATTGCTCCTATACCCAGTGTCCGCGGGCAGAGACATCACAGTCTGTGTTCCTGTGGTATGGGTAGGATCAGAGGGTAATAAAAGAGGACAGGACATATAGGACCATTTTCAGCCAGGCCTGGTGGCACAAGCCTGTTGCTCCAGTGTTCTGAGAGGCTGAGGCAGGAGAATTGCGAGTTTGAGCTGAGCCTGGCAACTTAGCAACTTAACAAGAAACTGTCTCAAAATAAGAACAAAAAAATGGGATATACAGGCACAAATTCCCAACAGTGTGACACTTAAGTAACAATGCTGTGTCCACAGGTGTTTTCCAGCGAGTACAAAGGAAGAACAGCAGGGGGCAAATGCAAAATTAAGTGACTTTTTTGGAAATATCTTTGAAAATAGTAACATAACAAAAAGATAAGTGCAAAAAATCCTACATTCTTGTTTTGTTTAAAAATTCAACGTTGTTCACAAGGGTCTGTGTCTGATGACACATTAATAAACTGAGACTAGAAGTTGTCTATAGAGTAAGGAAAAGGGCTTTTTCAATGTGCTGATTTCAAAGACTGTTTTAGACTTTGAGAAATCGCGAAGAGTACACAGTGGTTGCACATACCTTTTACCTGACTTCCCTTGATACGAACATCTCTCACGAAAACAGCAATGGGAACCAGGAGGCTAAAACGCATGTGGACTTGTCTGCAAAGCTTCCTTGAGTTCTGCCAGTTGTTCTTTTCTGCTCCTTTATCCACTTGCGTCAAGGCCTCACGTCATCACAGTCCTCTGCTCTCCATCTGTCTTGGTCTCAAGTGACTTCGACAGTTTTGACTGTATCGGTTCATTTTTTAAAGGTAATATCTCTCCATTGGACATTGTCAGGTGTTTTCTCGTGATCAAAATGAATTTATAGATTTTTGGCTGAATATCACCAAGGCAAGGCTCTATTCTCTGTGTCTATCAGAATGCTAGTATTGTATAACCAAGATTAACTTTGGGTCATGTGTTATCATGAATGTTGTTTATAAAGTGTTCAACATGTAAAAGCTTAAGTAATATCAACTTTATTGCTACTGAAGTGTTTTTCTCTGTTTTAAAAAAATATTTTTTATATAATAAACATATTTGTGGTACTTCTTATCTCTGGTTGGTTGGCTGAGTGGGTGGACCCTGAATCTATCACGGGGCTTGTGGTCTCTGGGCCTTTCCAGATTCATCTGTGTGGATGTTGGCGTGAGGACAGCCATCATACTGACAATTCAGGATGAGTAATTTGGACCTATCTATCTTGAGGAAAGTAAACTGGGCCAATCTTTGGGTTGTTAAGATACAGAATTGCTAAACAAAGAAGCTATCATTCTGCTTGCAAGATGAGCCAGCAGAAACAGCCAACCGTAAATAAGAAGGAAGCATGTAGAGTGTATGAGAATTGAGCGAGA
This sequence comes from Ctenodactylus gundi, assembly GCA_004027205.1. NCBI lineage: Eukaryota > Metazoa > Chordata > Mammalia > Rodentia > Ctenodactylidae > Ctenodactylus > Ctenodactylus gundi. The sequence continues at coordinate 68,268 of PVKB01005274.1, forward strand.
GGATTGAGGCACAGAACATAGCTAAAGACAGACGATGCGACACAAACTAAAGTGATCCTTCCGAGATGCCCTGAAATGTCCTCTTCTAGGCTGCATCCGGCTCACCAAGGTAGCAGGGTTTTGAAATGCTGTTCTTGAATTTCTACAGATTTTCTGTTTGTAACCTGAACACTAGTTTTTCAGACTTCAGTTCTGTAATAAAAATTAACTAGCAAAAATAATAATAATATTTGGAAAGAGCAAATCAGTGGGGAAAAAAAGAGGCGGAGTGACCATTTTGCATGTCGGTTCTGCGGTAGATTCACAGAGCTGGCATGGCTGTCGACAGATGGATGTAGACATTTGCACAGACTGGTGCAGGGTAGGAAGATCCAGCCAGGAGTTTATTCCCTGGTCCCATGCTGAAGAAAATCTCAATTAAAACGGTTCTTAATGCAGCAGTGACCTTGCGATCTCAAGTGTTTGTTTTTTCCTGTTCTGTAGCACTTGCTGTTCTCTGCTCAGTGTGACCTTTGCCATCTGCAGATTCACCAGGCATTGCTGAATACAGTATCTTGAATAACCAAGGGCCCAAAGGCCCCCAGCTCCATGCTTGCCTGATTGAGCAAATAGCACAATATTGGAAATTCTTCTCATTTGGTACCTTAATTTAAAGCAGAAACAATTGATCTTTTAAAGCTAATTCGAGTTGAATTAGATTTTTTTCGCAATGAAAGGTAATTCTGAAAACTTTCTTTTCCTCATGTATAGACGTGCACTCTGAAGCTTAGAATCTTAAGAAATATATATTATTCTTTTTTATGGCTGAGGAAAAACGTGTGAATATAGGTTTTTTCATCAGTGTTTCTAAATCTTTCTTTGCTTTTTCAAAGAAGTATAGAAAAATCTCAATCATTGAGTAGTAAGTTACAGTTAAGGTAAGAAATTTTGGCGTACTGTTGCTCCTAAGGTGACTATAGAGAATAAGGATGTACTATGTATTCTGAACCCTAAAATAAAGGATTTTGAAATTTTTCACCGTAAAAAGATAAACTTTAAGGCGAATAGATAGGTTTAATCTGATTTAAACATTGTATAAAATGCACATTGATGTATTTTTGTTATATACCTGTATCAAAACTTCACATTTTAGACCATCTCTATCAACAGTTTTCTGTTTGTGCGTAGCAATTAATAAATTTTATGCACTTATATTATTTTAAGAAAAGAACATTGTAAGTGGAATAAACACAAACACGTATGCAAATACTCTAGAACTTAAGCACGCACGCACACACACACACACACACACTCATAAAATAGTTATTGTAGAGTTTTACACCGGCCACATTTACAAGCTAAACTTAACCTGTTACTGGTTTCTTGTAACATCTTTCCATCAGTCGCTTGAAAATATTTCAAATGAAATGAACAGTAGCCCTTTGTAATAGAAATTAGAGCTATAGTATATTATTTTGTCATAAAATGTGTGGTAGGACCCATTAGCTACTGATCTTAAAGTTCAAGTGTTGATAAAATATAATTTTATTTTACCATGAATTAGCAGTTTACTGTGGAAATCGAAGCAACCAAATGAACACGCAGATGATACTGATGTCCTATGAACAACAAAACAGAGTTGCCCTCGGTTTTGATGAGAACTTCGTGAGGGCAAATGAGAGTGTGTGTAAATGGTCCCCACGACCTTTGGTGCTATAAATCTGACAGTCATAATCAATGAATCCTGCGCTCCTCAGAGGCATTGCTCAGAGCTGGTAATGTACCCACAGAAGAACCAAAGGCAAACGATAAGGAGAGGAGAGGAGTATCCTAAGAGATAGCTTTAATTTTTTGAACACAAAATGGTTCCATAATGTATACTGTCGAAATGGAGAAAACTGTTTCTCCAAGTCACCGTGTTAGGCTTTGACTGCTTACACTATTGAATATGATGATTTGTGTTCTTTGTATGTTGTTGTACGTATAGAACAATAATAAATTTGTTGTAAATATATATCCATGCGTTATACCAGATGAATAGTATCTATAATGTCAGTTGCTGTCCTTTGTGCATTCTTCTACTTTAGCTGCTTGGAAAAGCACTCAGTAGTTATTTGCAAATGAGCTCTTTAAAGTAACCGCATTTCCAGTGGCTTGGGGGAATTTGGTAAAAAATGTCTAGCCAATTCACCTTGAACTGCACAAAGAGGTGCATGTCATGTGTTCTCCATGGGCATCTGTTGTCTACAATTGCTGATGTCGGCATCCAGGGATTTTGATTCCTGAGTTGTTAAGATGAAATGACTTAGTCCATCAGTATGCAGATGTTACCAGGACACATAAGGTTCGCCTCTATTGTTGGGCTGAGGAAAAAGATCCTTTAGGTACTCTACATTTGGAGTCTTAAGCCTAGTAAGGTGTACTTTTTTGATTACAGGTTTAGTGAAGGTATCTTTTTTCCTGTTATGGATTTATTAAATGAATCGCAAGTGTTTGGCTACAGACATACTCATGTGTTCAGTTATATGATGCTTCCCTGCTCTGCTTGGAGAGTTACAAAACTGAAAGCAATTGCATCATGTTGACTTTTTCAAATCAGAATAATTCTAAATTCCAAAATGTAGATGCCTTCAGACTTCTTCGTGGGGAATTGTGGATAGATATTTAGTCTAATGGCACAAAGAAACAGAAGCACTCACACACTCCCAGTGGGACTGCACGTGAGTGTTTTGTGAATAAGGAGGTAGTGGTCAGACAACATATAATAAAATCCATGAAAAGGTGCCTGTCCTTCCCTCCAAAATTCTGCCTCTGAGAACTTGTCATTACTAAATTATTAGAAAGATAATAAAAAGTTTAGGATTCAGTGCATCTAGCACAAATGACACACACATACGGGCAAAAACAGGAAGGTCCCAAGTGGATCTTAGAAGATCGTAGAATTCTAAGCTCTAGCCGTGCCTCCGACTGTACCCAGGCAAACTTAAAAGTGAAATTGTGGAGTTGATTCACACTGAAGATGTCCTGGGTGTTTTGTCAATTGGAAAGTCAGTTTGCGAAAATAACATATGCCGTATTATGTAACTGCTTTAAGATGATGTGCATAGCTATAGGAAACTACAGCAAAGATCCTTGACAAAATATGAACTGTAATTATCTCCGAGTGGCTGTGATTCTAGTTTTATTTCTATTGCAATACCTTGCCTGTAGTTAATGTACCACTACTATAATAAAAGGTAGCTACTAAGATACACTATTTGTAACTGAAACTTTTAGTTGTATTTAGCAGCAGTATCCAGCAAGCCTGATCGTCTTCCTAGTTGTCTAAGTTCAGTGAGTTGGAGCACAGGATCATGATGCAAAGCCCAGCTTTCAAGCAGCACATTTTGGGGTGTCGTAGCATTCATAGTGCTGTTGATATTTTCTCTGTGTGTGCATAGTAAATTTATACATAGAGGATTGGAAAGATGACCTTACCGTCAAGGAAAGTATATGCAGAACTTTAGATTACTTCTTTTAATGACCTTAGCACATGCAGGCAGCTTGCAAATTCTGACCCATGAAGTGAGCAGCAAGCTCACCATCTCCATGCCTGGGCAACCAATTGAGACTTTATAATGTCATTGTTGCAGTCGTCAGAAACAGTCTGGTATGCTTACAATATGTTGTGAAAATCTGATCTTGATCTTGAAATGCACCTTTAATGACGCAAAGAAATGAGACAGCCGCATGCACTTTGAGGAAAGCAGTTTGTCTTCTGCATTGCCCTGAGTGGTGACCACGGATGTGATGAGGGCCGTCCCACTGCCTGCCGTGGGGACCACAGCCAGACCCAGCAATAGCTCTGCTGAGGAAAGAGCTCTGTGCTGTAATTTGCCCATTTCCACATCAGTGGTTCTTATGGTTCCCGCAATCTGTGTCTTAAATGCTGGTGCTGTTTGGGAGACCATTCCTGCAATCCATGAATCACTAAACTATACGTTACTCTGTATTAGAAAATTGTGGTATCTGTTCTTCATTTACTGAAAGAAATCACTCTTTTTTTTTATTTTTCAGAGCTTCCTTATGGCTGGGAAAAAATCGATGATCCCATATATGGCACTTACTACGTTGAGTAAGTCTCTAAGTGTGACATTAACTTGTTCTCAACATGTTGTGAAACTGGGTTAGTATTTCGTTTATTGAGCGCATGTGGCTCGTAGCCCCTTTATTTCCCTTTCATGCTGCTCTAAAGTCCCCGCAAAGATGCCAGCAGCACTCGCTAGCTGCCACTAGCCTCTCCAGCTGGCCAACTTTTCATTCCTTCCCACTGACTCACGATTCAAAAAAACCGATTGGAAAAGTCTCGTTCCCACTCTCCTCTAAATGAGCGGTAAGTGGAGATACCGAAGTAGGCCCGTTTCATTTGCAGTCAAAATGTTAGGAGCTGACTGGTTGTGCATAAGAGCTATTCTATTAAGCTGGATTTCAAAGCCAATTAAATGTATCAGCTATACTTTCCAGTTGAATGATTTAAGAAAATTTAGGTTTGGTTTTTTTTTTTTGTTTTGTTTTGTTTTTGTTTTTTTTTTTGTCTTTAAGGCTTTATTTCAAGTCAGCAGCATTCTTGAGTAAAGCTGACCTTACATTACCTGTTGGAGGTTGCACTGCATTGATGTATCTTAGAACTATCCCCATCTGTGCATTCTTGTAGTCAGAAAATAGAACATATTTGGACCTAAATCTTGCACACATGTTTTCCTAGGGAAATCAAATAATTTTTATAATTGTCAAAAATTAAGCATATCATTTATTTTTCTAGAATCCACTCTGATGTTAAGGAAAATTTTTATTTTATTCTTGTCTGTTGGGTTACACTCTTAAAGTTATTTGGGTGAAAAACAAAGCCTTAATACATATTCCTAATGGAAAATATACTACCCAAGAAATGCAGAGGTTGAAAGACAAAACACTTTCACATTATGTATTGAGGTTTAACATTATTTCCCCAGGCATATTATCTGTAGCAAAAATCTTGATGGTTCAGGGTCATAGAGTATGGCCTTTTTGCTAAACTGTTTTTGTAATAATATCCAGGGCATTATGATTTGGAAGCAGGTCTTCCTTGGAGGGGAGATGTGCGCAGTAAGACCATGCACCCTCCCTGCCCTCAGCCTCTCTCACCTGAGTACTTGTCTTGAGTACTCTGGTCCACCATTATCATCTGGAGAAGCCCTCGTTTGGACCCCTCCATCATCATTTCCAGACCCAAGTCAAGGTGGGGTCGACTCATTAGCTACTGTGGGTCATTTTCTGACATAGTATCTGCTGTCGTGTGTCATGAAGACACTGACAAGGGAGAAAAAGTAGGTTAAGTACTTCGAGGTATCACTAATTGCAAAAACAAAAGAGAATCATTTGTAAACATTTAAGACCTCTGAGTCCCACTAAATTGCCCACCAATTAAAGTATTCAGTATTTTAATAATAACATAGGTGCAGTTACTGAATAAACTAACACCGAGTGGGGATACTAGCTTATCTTAATTCACTGAATCAGACTACACTGCACCTACGCCTAGTGCAACGAAAATCCAAGCCCACTCCCTGTGAGGAAAGTGCCCTGAGCTGCGTGATGTCCAGTTCTCGTATTTACTACAGTCCCCTTATAGAGCCATTAGCTAAAGACACTTTTTCTTAGTCCACACATTGACAAACTCTAGGAAGATCCAGATAGCAGATATTTGAAGGGAGGCAACAGGCCTCTGTTGTAACTGACCTTTACCTTTGAAAGTAAACATAAGCAACACTTGTATGTTTCAATAAAACTTTATTTAGAAAAGCAGCCAGCTAGCCAAATTTGACCTGTAAGCCATTGTTGCTTATCCCTACCCTATCTTTATTTGTAAGATTGTTACCCCATGTTCTCTGTTCCTTTCAAGCTCGCTTCCAGCGTGGAAGCAGTATTTAACTCAAACCTGCCTCCTGTGCCCTAACATCTACCATAAATGAGATGCCCGCGCCTCAGAAAGCTCTGCTTCTCCTCTTTGTGGTGTATGATCATTAGTAAGGATTTGTCACTGGTAGATCCTTGATACCTATTAATGAATTAGTTGTTAATAATTGAACATGGGCTGTAACCCTCGAAGAATTGTCCTTGTTGTCTTCATTCTTTGAATAGTTTTCTTGCCATTTATTTTGGCTTAAATTATACTTCTCTACTTCATTTTGTATATATTGCAGTGACAGAAAATTATTCCAGATTCAGTCATGACTGTGTGATTAGGTCAGACTCATACGTGATTATAAGGCCATACAAACGGGGCACAGTGACTTGTGATAACTACCTTCTAGTTGCATCTGGCTCTGCTATTTATCATGGCCTTGTCCCCGTGAGAGGAAGCCAAAGAGACCTCAGTATCAACAATGAGAGGAGCAGCACATCAGGCCAATCTCAGATAAATGAGCAGATAATTCAAACCCACAGAGTGTGTTAACTCAGATATTACCCGAGTATTCTCTGAAAAATCCTTTTGGAAAACTTCACCAACATAGTTAAAACACATCAGTTTGTTCTGTATAATATAATTATGATGTGAAGAATATCTTTCATCTCAATAGCGACAACTTATGAAATACTTAGTGTCTTTACATACATGGTTTGTCTCAGTTATGTATTTCATCTGCTATAGGCTGTTATTTCCTAATATACACTGTGGTTCTCAATATGAGTCCTATTTATGAAGTTATATTAATATATTTGAAAACATAAAGGTTATATTTATCATTCATAGGCCATAGGATATATTAATTGGGGGAAATCAGTCAATTTCTTAGTTTGCTGTACACAAAATAATAAATTTTGAGTCTGAGCTGCTGTATAAACATTTCCAGTGTAGATACCAAATATACAAAATATAAACTGCCTACTTTAAGAGACTGCTTCTAATTGTAATGATAACATTAATATCGATATCTTTTTTTAAATATCAGTATCTTAAGAAGTTATATATTTTAAATTTATATTTAGTTAATTCAAAAACCAGGATTATCCTTATTGTAAATCTGTAATGAAGAAAATGTTAGGTTCACTAATGTTGTTAATGACAACAGGAGTAAATTCTCTGTAGAGCTGTCTTTTTGTGTTTAACAACATACCCCATTTATATAACCATGGGAAGCTATGGTAGATATGAAAAGCATTCTGTCTTCCCTACTAATAGCAAAAAAACCAGTGTCCATACACACGAACAGTAGACGTTCCCCTAAGCAGTCAGCCCCTCTTCAGATAGATCAGCCACAAGGAGTAGAAAACACCGAACAGCTAGCTTCTGTTGTCAGCCATACAAGCCAGACTGAGTTCGGTGTTGTGCTTCTGGCGCTGTCTCACAAACACGCATTTTCCTGTCACAATAGCTGGCCAGATCAGAATGCCAACAGTCAACAGCAAAAGAAGTCTCCACAGCCAGAAACCTCCAGTTCGATTGAGCAGGTTTTGACCACGATATCTGTCTTTACCCTATGGTGTCAAATTTCTGCTCCCTGCAAAATTCACTTTCAAGATTGCACTTTCAATACATATTCAAGACACAGGAAAAGAATCATCAGTATGAATTTCATCCCAATAGTTCCTCTTACTCTAGCACTTGGTCCTTGCTGTGAGGTGGCCCAGCATTCAACAGTGTTGGCTACATTTATAGTCTGCTCCATGGGAATCATGAAATAAGTGGTCATAAGTTTATAGGTGAGCACACCCTGGCTCAGGAAGTTAAGTAGCTTCATATCACACATTCTTGAGATAAAGACCTGAAATTCAGACTGAAACCATTGGCTACAGAGCCCAGAGTCCAAATTCTTGCCCAGTGTGCCTCCCACAGGGGCCAAACATGGCCTCGAAATTCTGCTAGGTAAGAGTAAGGACTCCCTCTGGAACATCTCCTCCCAGCAGAGATCCCCAGCAGGCTGTCCAATCATGGGGTGTTGGGCTGCCCACGTGACCCAAGGAGATGAGCTCTGGTCCGAGTAATGCAGACTATACCAGCTCCATGCCCATGACTTCAGAGTGGCCCTGGGCTGGGCAATGTGGCCCTTGGTGCAAGAAAGGACAGACTAGGAAACGTTGGTTCACAGGCCTACCCACGGGGATGTGGGCACTTGCCTGGGGCAGCCAGCACAGCACACAGCTCCACGTCTCAGGGTCGATGGGCCTTGTTCAGTATCTTTTCTTACTTCATCTGCAGGCAGATCAGGTGAGCCAAGCTTTTACTCAATGCAGCAGCAGAACGAATTGAGCCAAACTGTTCCTGACAGACACCAAATCCATGAGAGTGCAGCACTCAGCAGTGTCTTAGGAAGGCCTAAAGCTGCTAACTAGAACTGTCACGGCCACTGTCCATAAAGAAAGAAAACTTGTTTTCTAATGCAGAAAAGTAAAAAATGTAGAGTTGAACAGCTGTGACGTTTGTACAAATGTGGTTTTTCTCTCCACATTTGTGAAATTATGTCTGCTGGGTACGTTTTGGGTTTTAACAGCGATTATGCAGTTTGCTTAACTAGCTAGTCCAGAAGCCATTGGTTCCTGGGACAGCTTTCCTGCAAAGCTGCCTCCTCTGGCGCAGGCAGGGAAGCCGGCTGTGGAACTACAGTTGAAATGATACTGGGGACTGGCAGATGTGGTTTTCGCATAAAGGTTTTACAGGTCTTTCATGTGATATCACACATCTGCTACTCTAAAATACGATGTGTGTGCAGTTCCAGAAAGCATGGGAGATACTGCAGAATATGTTCAGTGCAACATTTAAAATAGAAGGAAAGTCACATTCATTTTGGGGTGAATGGTGGAGGTTTGTCTCATCAGTAGCAACCATGATAAGGATATGTCTCCTTCGTACCTTTATGTTTCTGTATTTTCCAAGAAAACAAGTTCCTAGGGGTAGAATTTTTTAAAAGACAGTATACGTGTAAAACATTTCCAACTAGAAATAAACATTTAGAAATCCTTTTAAATCCTTGCTCTTCTTGTTTTAATGTTACCCTCCCCCGCCTTTGGCTTCAGTCTTTAAAAACAAGAGTACTTTTTATGCTTTCAAAACAGCTATTTGGCAAGAAAAACCTTTCCCCAACTTACAAGTTGATGTCATAGGAAATGCTAAGCTGAGATAGCGTCGTTATGGAGCTGCTCAGTGGCTTTCTGTGGAGTTGCTAAGGTGAGCTCCGAATCTTATAGATGGCGTTTGAACAAACAGCTGCGATCGCTCCGTGGCCACAAGGATGGGCCGCGCAGTTGCACAGTGTGCGCAGTTGCACAGTGTGCTGGCCCTGCAGGGTCTGTGAGATCTTGGGTACACAGATTGCAGAGAAAGAAGAGACGTAAGGAGAAGGAAGGGTAAGAACTGTGGTCGTGGTGCATGTGGGGGACACACGGTGTGTGTGTTATACACTTACTATGTGCCCAGTAGTACTGTGATTTTTTTTTTTTTTACAGTATGTCTTATTTACTTCTTTTGTTGCTGGGATAGGTTCCCCAACATCCATGACTTAAGGGAGGAAAGATTTATTTGAGGTCACCATTTTGGAAAGTCTCACACATTCTACTCATGGGTGACCAGCAGTGGTGGAAGTACATGGCAAAGGTCCAGTCAGAGCTCTTCGTGGTGTGTCAGAGAGAACACCACGTGAAGGAGGAATGGGCTGATGTCTAGAGACTAAGGAAGGCCAGAGCTTTCCGAGGAAAGCAGTAACAATGTTTCTTCTTCTTTCCTTTTATTTAGTTGAAGCTGCTAGTTGGGCCGTCCATACTCAAAGCTCGTGTTCTCTCTTTTCCTGGCCCAGAAGTCAACCACACACCCCTGAAAGTTCTCCCCTTGGTATTTTCTAATCAGTCCATGTCCAGCCGCAAGCATGTGCCCCACCCAGCAAGGTCCTACCTCTGCTCCCAAGAGCACATGGTTCCATTGGTATCCCAATACGTCTAAATACATAAGGGATGTTTGGGTGATGCTCCAAATCCAAACCATAATGTGGTACTAGCTGATTTCATCACTCCAGAACCCTATGGAGTCTGTACCATCCCCACTTTATAATAAAGAAGCGGAGGCACAGGGATCTTCACAAGTACTAAATGATAGAGGCAGAATTGTAGACAGTCTCATACCATTCCATGGTTGTTGGTATGTAACACTTAAGAAGTTTGTAGAAAGTCTTAATAAATGTTAGTAAATTTCAGTCTTTTATTTCCCATAATACACACACACACACACACACACACACACACACACACACACACACACTCACACGTATGTATGTATATATAAATTCTCCTTTTGGCATTTTCCAGTAGTTTCATGATTACAATATACTACAAAAAAATCAAACAATCCTAAGAGAAACTATTCAATTTGGGAAGAAACCTATAACCTAATTTGTAGCTGGAATGGGCCACATGAATGAAGAACAGTGTCTTTTGTCTTATTTTATGACCGACACTTCCATAATCCTGTTAAAAATGGTGGAAGAAGCAATAGAGAAGGTAACTTTTCTGTGCCCCCCAGTGCATAATGCCAGGGCCATTTGTAAGGAATCCATGTTATTGCAATTACCCAGGACGCTTGTCATCTTGTATGGCTTGGAATTTTTGATCATAGTAGAAATAGTACTGTGTAAAGCAGTATTTTAACTTGTAATGTGCTTTTACATCCCTAGCCCTGGTGGCAGTCTTCGGGTTTACAAATAATGAAAGCAGAACTCTGAGTAGAGACGTGAGTTCCTAAGGGGATACAGCCAATGAGCCTGGAGCCGCGCAGATGCCACTTAGGGCAAAGATACCGCTCCACGGGGCACCCTGTCCTGGTACCACAAGTTCGTTCAGTTCTTACATGTCACAGTGCATCTCTGTGTATTTATAACAAGCATCCATCATTGAGTAAAGGAGAAAAGACAGAAAAATACCTCTTTTTTGCTCTCTGTCTCTCTGTCTCTCTCTCTGTCTCTCTCTATCTCTAATCAGACTAGAGTCAGTGCTTGTTTTCAGTTTTCCTCCTTCCCTCCCTCTTTCCTTCCTTCCTCTTTTCCTTTCTTCTTGTTATTTTTAACTACCAAATCATTACCCTCTTACTTCTAGCTGACTCACACAAACTTTATAATGTATGGCATCAATTCTTTCTACATGGACAAACCATTGGTCTCCATGTGACAGGAGTCCCCATACTTCCCATAACACGTGAAGGCCCCGTGACTCCACACATGTGTGCTCTGTACATTGCATCAGCATTGCTGGCACTGTGACTGGTGTCTCTGTGCCTCCTCTCTACAACTCATTCATACCATGTGAACCACCACAGCTGACCATTGATTGACTTTTCTAGCACTACTGTTTAGTTATGGGTCACTTGAAAGGCTCAAGATTTCCTTTTACTCCCTTAGGGTTTTTTGTTTGTTTGTTTGTTTGTTTGTTTTGTCTTGAGGAATCAGCCCAAGGACCTTCTCACCAAGTTCTAGCTCCAGCCCACTTTTAGCTTTGATTTTGAGATGGGATCTTGCTACATCGCTAACTTGCTGTATGTATCAGCCTCCCAGAGTGTTGGGATTACAGGTCTTCCTGTTGTTTCAAACATTTTTATACCTTGATTACAAAACGAAGTTCAGGATTGCCTCTCATACCACCATCCAGTTCATGTCCGGATGCCACGTGCTCACCTGCATGTAACATTAGAGACATGTTCATGATGTGAGACACTTCCTTGCTGCTGGCTGATTCTAACACAGTCACGAGTGTCCTGGGTCCTGGCTGCCCTCTTCCAGCCCTTATGTCGTTGCAACTGGAGGGAAGAAATCTTGCTGTATAATTAAATTGCCTTTTGTTAGCAACTGTTTGATCTCATAAACTACCTTGCTTTACAAATTTTCTTATTCCAAATAAAGAACGTTATAGGCACCCAGAGGTTTAAATTAGCTTTATTGCAGAGAGACTTTTACAAACAACACTACATTATTCTCTTTGATGTCAGAGTTACACATAAATGTTCCTATTCAGAATTAAACATAAATTTTACGTTATTATAATTCTAATAAATTTAGAGTTTTAAACTAAAGTCCAAAATTTCTAAAAGGAATTACTCCTGGCATCCACCTTTCCTGGAGAATATAGGTATGAAAATGATTATAACCAGATTCCTATCTGTTTTTTCTTATCTTTGTCTTGAAGTGTTTTTATAAACCCAAAATGTTCAAGGTTTCTGGAGACTCAGTGCACAGGCAAACAGCAAAACCATGCTGTCCTGACACTGGGTAACTAACACAGGAGCACAAGACTCTGTGAAGGACCGAGTCCCTGAGCCCAGGTCAATCCGTGAGAGAGGCTGTTAGTGGAGAATCATGTTGGGTTCTTTATATCCTCTCCTTCTAGTCTTCCTTATAGCATACATGAACTTGAAAAAGTCCTTGTGAAGGAGGACAGGCAAGATAGTCCAGACACAGAGAGACTTGCTCATGGGAGCAGCTGGTACTCTTTTCAGCCAGGAACGGCAGCCTTGCCCCGAGAGGGAATAGAGGACCTTGAGGAGGACTGGCTCTCCCACTGCAGGAGGGACCCCGGTCCCAGGGAACTTGCTCCTTAGGGGCAACACCAAGAATTCTGCTGTCATTGACTTCCACTGGACAGTCCTGCTGGCCTTTCACCAAGGCAACACGATACAGCAAGCAGAGCGCTATCACACGTGGAGCTGTTCTCTGCCTGATAGATGCTCCTCCCCACAGACTGTGTGTGCTCTGCTGCTTGGGTATGAACTGCAGATAGTCTCACGCTGAGTATGTGCACTGTGACATACTTTGGAGTCATGGCTTAGTCTGAGATTAAGCTCTAACATTAGTACATGGAGTGAAAATTGCAGTCGATACAGTCCTCAGATTATCACAAAATTGTGCTACGTTGGAGACTGGGCATACTGAAACAGCAATGCTGGGTTTTTTTCTTTAATATTAAAAAAAGAATTCTTTCAGGAATTGAAGTACTTGGCTGGCATTCGGCTCTTGTAGACTGTTCACAGACATCTCCTAGAAGCCCGCTCAGCTCAGGGAAGTGCCCAGTATGCCAAAGGTTGGAAATGACTTAGCAAAACGAGGAAGCAGCATATTCCTGTCAGCCGTTGGCCACCCTATAACCAGTTAAATCAACCAGTAAAACCTTCCTTTGTGGAATGTAATTCTGCTTAGCCACCTCAAGAGAACACAGTGCCTCTCTTTATTAATAAACAGAGAATGTTTTTCAATTTTTTTTCTACATCATGACCCATGTTGTTAGCCATGGTGGGTCCCTTTATACACCCATGATTTTGAATTTACAGGTTGTTACAAAATTACACCTACCCTTCTGACTTTATCTGTTCCAGATGCATAGTTCAGATGATATGATTGCTAAGGTCTCTTCTAGTTCAAGGATTAGCCACCGTACCTGTGTAAACATGGATAAATGTGGCCATTTTCCTAGATTAAGCCTCATTAGTTTCTCACTGCAGCTGCTGAGCAAAGAGTACTTAAAATGCTAAAGATTATTTGTTTGACTGGGCAGTAACATGTATTGCCAGCATTCTATTTTATGTTAGTGATTTGAATAATCCCATCTTCTGAAAGAAGGCTTCCCAAGACACTGGGCTATGACAGTAAAGTCTTACAATGGTATGGGGAGAAACAGAAATGTATTTCATATTTAAAGCTATGAGATTGATATTAAGGTCATCACTGAAAGGACAGGAAGATAAAGGACAGTTTTTTTCTTTTTCCCATTTTTCTTGGTATATACCATATATATATATATATATATATATATATATATATATATATATATATATATATATATGTGTGTGTGTGTGTGTGTGTGTGTGTGTGTGTGTGTGTGTGTGTGTGTGTGTAATACACACACACACACAATTTCAAGCTTAAAGTGACCATTGTGTATATGTGTCTATACACACAAAATTACATTGAGCTTGAGAATTTTGTGGACATATTGCGAATTTATTACAATCTCTTCCTCCTTTTTTGACCTTCCTGTCCCTCTCTCCTCCCCCCAGGCTCCCAATATCTCACCCATTTTATTCTATATATTGTCTGTATTCTGGCTTTCTAGTAATACAGAAACCATGCTGCATTTAATTTTTTGAGTATTACTTCACTAAACGTGCTGGTCTCAAGTTGCATTCATTTACCTACAAATGCCTCAAATCAGATATGAGAAACTCAAGTCGGTCTGTCTTCATGGAAGTGTCGTACTCCACTGCGTACACACACTTTTTGGATATTTCGGCATCTTCCATAATTTGGCTGTTGTTAGTTGGGCTGCTATAAACATGGAAAATATGTATTTCTGTTACATGCTGTTTTTAACTCTTTTGGAAAGATGCCCAAAAGAGAGGGGTATTACTGGATCCAACAGAATATTTATTTTCAAGTTTTAAGGAATCTCCACACTGCTTTCCATAGTGGTTGAACTAGTTTACAGCCCCACCAGCAATGTAGAAGGGTTCCTTTTCCTCTCCATAAGCTCACCAGCACCAATTGCTGTCCACTGGGGTAAGATGGTGTCATAGTGATGTTTTGATTTTCATTTCTCTAATGTCTAAGGATATTGAACATTTTTATGCATTTTCCAGCGATTTGTATGTACTTGTTCATCTGAGAACTCTATACATTTTAGTTGCTCATTTTTAATTGGGTTTGGGGATATTTTTCTTCAGTTCCTTGTGTTTTTTAATTATTAGCTTTCTGTCTGTTTGAGGTGAAGGTGGTAAAAATTTTTTCTCATTCTGGCATTTATCTCTTCACTCTGTTAATAGTTTTCTTTGCCATGCACAAAAATTTTAATTTGATATGCCCATTTTTTGACTCTGGGATCTATTCTTTTGTTTCGGGTGTCCTTTTAAGGAAGTACTTGACCTGCCTACATCTTCAGTCTTATTATGTCCTCCAGAAGGTCCAGTGTTTTAGTTCACATATATATATATTTCTTTGAGCACTTTGATTTTATTTTGGTACATGGAGATAGAGTAATAGGTATGTGTCTAGATCTTGGATGTGGATAACCAATCCTCTCAGCATCATTTCTTGAAGAGGCTATTTTTTTTTCTGGTGTGTGTTTTTGGCCTCTTTATCAAAGATCAGGTAGCTAAGGGTACTTGAGTTTTTCTCTGCATCCTCAGTTCTGTTCCATTGTTGAACCAGTCTTTTTTGTGTGTGTGTGTGCCAGTACCATATGATTTTTAATCACTGTTTCTTTCTGAAATAACTAGGTGCCTGGAATCATAATGTCATCCACTTTCTTTTGTTACTCAAAATAGCTCAGGTTTTTCTAGATCTTTTTGGTTCCGTATACTTTTGGGGATTGATTTTCCAAGTTCTGTGAAAACAGTTGTTAGTATTTAGATAGGAATTTCATTGAATCTGTATTTCAGCTTTGGTAGAATAGCCATTTTGGTGCTATTAATTCTCTCTGTCCAGAACAGGGAATGTCTTTCCATTTTCTAATGCCCTCCTCAATTTCTTCTTCACATAATACAGTTTTCTTTGTTGATGTCCTTCACGTCTTTACTTAAGTTTACTCCTAGGTATTTAATATTTTGTTGAGCTATTAAGAATGGGATTATTCTTCTCTGCTCTTTCTCAATAAGATCATTGTTAGTGTAGAGGAATAGGGTTTTTTTTTTTTTGTAACCTGCAATTTGGCTTAGTTTGTCAACTCTTAAGTTTCGTGTTGGCATTTTTGGAGCCTTCTGTGTAGGGAATCATGTCATCTGCAAATAAATGTAGTTTGATTTCTTACTTTCCAGTAGCTATTTCCTTTATTTCTCTTTCTTGCCTGATTGCTCTGGGTAAGATTTTTAGAATTGTTTTGAATAGGAGTGGTGAAAGTGGAGAGTCTTTTCTTGTTCCTGACTTAAGGGGAAATGATTTCAATGTCTTTCCACTATGATATTTGTGGTAGGTTTGGCATATATGGCTTTTATCGGTTAGAGGTAAGGTCCTTCTATCCTTATTTTCCTGAGGATTTTTATCATGAATGAATGTGGGTTTTTGTCAAAGGCCTTTCATCAGTTGAGATGATCATATGATTTTTTATCTTGCTTTTATCAATATGGTGTATTAGATTAATTAAACCATCCTTATGTCCCAGGAATGAAGCTAACTCGATCATGGTATATGTTCTTTTTAGTAATTTGCTGGATTCTATCTTACTGAGAAGTTTTGTGTCTGTGTTCATTTAGAAGATTGATCTATAATTTTCTTTCCTGGCTAAGTCCTTGGTTTTGGTATTAGGTAATGCTAGCCTCTGAAAACAAGTTTGGCAATGTTCCTTCTCTTTCACTGTCATTGAAAATCTTGAGAAGCTTTAGCGTTAGCTCTTTTATGAAGTTCTGGTCAAATTTTGCTGTGACACCATCTGTTCTGATTTTTCTTTGTGGATAGAGACCTTACTACTGCCTCAATTTCTATATTTATTTTGGGTCTATTCAGGAGTTTTATGCCTTCCTGGTTCAATTTTGGTATTTTATGTGTGTCTAAAAATTTATCCATTTCTTCCAAGTTCTCCAATTTTTTGTGGAGTAGAAGTTTTTAAAATTGTTCATTATATTCCCTGAATTTTTGCAGTATCCATTGTAATTTCACCCTTTTCATTTCTTATTGCATTGATTTTTTTTCTGTCTTTTGGTTAGTTTAGCTAAAGATGTATGGGTCTTGTTTATTCTTTTGAAGAACCAAATTTTTCATTTGTTAGACTCTTTTTTTCAGTTTCAGTTTTATCAGTTTCTGCTCTGATTAGGCAGACATGGGAATACCAACAGAACCAATAACCCTAGAGAAAAGGAAAGAATAGAAAGTGGAGAATGAACTAAAAAGAGTGTAGACCAATCATTCAACACTGAAGCATCATAATGATGAAAGAGTGTAGCAAAAATATTACTACACTAACACTGAATGTTAATGGCCTCAACTTGCCTATCAGAAGACACAGACTGCCTGATCTGATCAAAAAAACAGAAGGCCACAATGTCACTTGCCAGAGATACACCCCTCCCATAAAGAAATACATAGACTGAGAGATAAAGGATAAAAATCAATACTCTCTGCAACTGGACCCTGGAAACAAAGAGGCTAGCTACATTACTCTCATATACAACAGATTTAAAACAAAACAGATCAGTAGAGACAAAGATGGACATTATATGCTGGTTAAAGAAAACAATTCAACAGGTAAAAGTTACAATTATGAATATATATACACTCTCACGACAATGGGGCACCCAATTTTGTAAAACACAAATTACTGGACTTAAAAGGCCAAATAGGACCCAATACAATTATTGTAGGGGACTTCAAAATCCCACTATCACAGATAGATCAAATAGACAGAAAACCAACACATATTACAGTTAAACCACACTGTGGAAAAATTAGGAACAATGAATATCTACACAGTGTTTCATCGAACATCAACAGGATACACTTTTTCTCAGCAGAACATGGGACATTTTTCAAAAGACACCACATTATAAGCCATAAGACATGTTTAAGTAAAAGGAGTCAAAAGTATTCCTTGCTTACTTTTAGATCATAGCAGGGTAAAATTGTAAATTAACAGCAAAAGAATATACAGAAATATTTCCAATACATGAAGACTAAATAACTTATTACTGAAGAAAAAATGGGTCACAGAAGTCATGGAGGAAATCAAAAACTTCCTAGAGTTCAATGACAAAGCAAGCACCTTCTAATAAAACCTGTGGTACATAGCGAAAAATAGTCTTAAAAGGGCAAGTTCATAGGTATAAATGCACACATAAAAAATGTAGCAATCCAAAATAATTTAATGATGTACCTCAACATCCCAAAGAATGCAGAACAATCTAAATCAAAAAGCAGTAGAAGTACAGGATAAATTTATAAACAAAAAATCATGGTAAGCAGTGTATTTTTAACTGTCAGAGCTGAATATATTAAACGGAAAATCATTTTACATTTTTTAGTGATCAAAGGTAACATTGTTAGATATTATCACTAGTGATTGATATATGACTTCATGTTTAACTAGATAAAATTGTATTAGAGAAGATGAAGCTTATGGTATAATAAAAATGCATGTACCACTCAGAAATATTTGTCATCAGATTTCACATTTCGGTTCACATACCTGAGTAATAAAGGATCTCACAGTTGTCAAGGAAAAAATTCTAGTTCATCACTGAGGTTCACTGAGTCTGTAAATGGCAGAAGGAAGGCTACTTGCTGTGATAAACTAATGGATTAGTGGTTTTGCTTAAATTTAGCATAGAAGAAACTCGTCTTTAGGTATCAGATTTCTGAAAGCTCATTGAGTACCACTCATGGAGCATGCCTTAATGTAAAGAGCTTAGTTCAAATTTTCTTTAAGCAAACACTCATAGCTCAAGTCTGATCAGCTCCCTCAGTCTTTTCTTTCTTTACTTTTGACAGTTTCTATTGGGCATCCAAAACTGGATTTGTTGTAAAAACATCATGGTAGGAATGATTGTCTTTTCCTTTTCTGCAGTATTGCATCATAATTTAAGGAGCATTGACCTCAAATGTAAATTTTATCTTCAAGAGGGACTAAATATCCTAAAAACACTAAAGTCGACTTAAATTTAGATACAGCTTCATCGATAACATGTACATACACTTTATCTTTTTTGTTTCTCAAAATAACCCTGTCAGTTTTGTGGCCTCTTCACAGATGAGGAACATCAGGGCAATTTCCCAAAGACAGCAAGGACAGAAGTAATCCTTGAATGAAGCTTATCTGTCCCACCCAGGATGATTTTCTCTAATGGGAGAATGACAATTTGCATCCCTCAGTGGCCTTCCCCTTGATTTGGTGTGTTCTCGGAGTGTGGGATCTGACAGGGAATGTAGTTTGTATGGGCTGAGCTGTCCACCACACACATGGCATGTTTATGTGTGTGTATCTGTGTGGTCTTGGGGGTTGAACCTGGGCCTTTGTAATGAGCTACGTTTCCAGCCAATTGAGACAGGGTCTCCCTAAATCATTAAACTGCCCAGGCTGGGATCAAACTTGCAGTCATCCTATATCAGACCCCATGTCTTTGACATTAGTGTCAGCAGGGAGAGTTCTCCATGAGGTTCAGCCCTGTGTACACAAAGAATGACCTATTCAGTTCCATGTGCCCATTTCTTATTACGTCTCTGGGCCACCTCAGAACTAAATATGGGCAACAGCTCAGAGCGCCTTAAAAGCTTGAGACAAGACATACACGGTTGTGTCATGGCTGACTCTCCTCTTCTGTCTTGCATGCAGCTTCAACCATATTCATAAGTAATATCTCAGAGTCATCTGATTAGCATTGTCATAGTTCCCAAAGATGTGGTCCATACTCAACTTCCAGGGTTGACGAGGACAAAGAGCTCGGGAAATTGTCAGAACCAGCACTAAGAGAACGTGGAAGACACCTCTTGCAACAGTTCCTTCTGATTTGACCCTTGTTCATAACCTTATTCCATGTGATCTTTTATATTTTCAGTGAATAAAACATAGACACATGCACACACTTTCTACTGAAACATTCAGTCGCTGTTGCTATGTCCATAATCACCTAATTTTTTAAGGGAAATTATTAAATAGATCAGAAAATGTCCTGTATTTTCGCTTTTTTGTCTTCAGAATGTCATCAGGTAATTTACAGTGTTGTTGAAGTTTCCAGTTTCATCATAAAAACTGATAAAAAGAAATTGACACTCACCCTGCCAAAGTACATTGCAGATTATCAGACATAACCCAGGCCTGCACATACATAAGTAATTTCACTTGAAAACTCAGTGCATCTCTGTGTCAGAAAACACATTAATCGATGTTCTTGGGCTTTGGCACTACACAGAGCTGGGCTCCATGCATGCTTCGGCTCCTTACTGTGAGATCTGCAGGAAGTTGTTTATCCAGTCTGAGGCGCAGGTGACTCAAAAGCCAGCAACCTGTTTAGCTGAGGGTTTGACACAAGCTGTTTATGGCGAATGTTAGATGAATATTAGCTCCCAGCCTCCCCCTTTCTTCTCTCCTCTGTTTACAAGGCTGGTATTCTTTCTTCAAACAACTGTTTCTTTCAACAAATTGTGGCATCTATGAAACAGGACTTAAATCTAAACAGGAACTAAGTAACTAAAAGTCTACAAAAATGGAATTTGCTTCTGAAATATCTCTCAGGGCACCTTTCATCTTTCCTTAGAGTGTCAGAATAAACAACCTCAGCACAACCCAATGTGGAGGGACAAATTGGTATTTTGGAAAACAGCAAACAAGATATTTGAAGTGCATTTCCCTTTATATTTACACAAACCATCACTTAGTCTGTATGAAGCTTTGATCTCTCAGTAATGGCATAATTTTAGACATCATGTGTTAATTATGTAAAAATCTGCAACAATACAATGTCTAATAAGTATCTATTACAAACAAGAAGGAGGCAGCTTACTGTCACCTTCTTTGTTCTTGGTGCTGCCAAACCTTTGCCCTTTATTCCAGTTATTTTCTGCCCCCTTCCACACATGTTCTGTCTTCCTTTGTATTCAAGAATTACAGTCCACACCTCGCTCTCCTGTTCCCTTAGTAAGGGCAAGGCTATGAAAGGAATCCACGCAGATCCCAGGTATCCAGGTAGCCGATCTTTTTCTAAAACACATCAGAAGTAGTTTTTTTTTTTAATTCTGCTTTGTTTCTAGCCTCTCCCACAAATACAACCAAGATTTAAAAAAAAAAAAAATAGAGTACTGAAATTGATGTCGCTCTTGTCTGTACAGTTAGAAAGACACTGAGTTCAGAGTAAGACTTAAGACTTTTTCTCAGCTTTGAATATTGGCTTGGAAACCCAGGATGGGGTATTGCGTGGAATTGGAATTATCTTCCTGTCCTGTGGATCTTCAAGATCACCTTCTCCTCGGTTGTTTTCCCTTTCTGACTCCCACCCTCCTTGGAGATTTTAGGATTCTAGGCTTCCGTGATGTTGCCTTCACAATTCCCCAACATTCTGACTTTCTGTCAATCCGCTGACTTTCCTTGGAGTTAGGCCTCAAAGCATCTCTGTGCCTAGGACTGTACGTGTCTGTCATTCTATATTGCTTAGCAGTTTTTTACAATTCTGTGGACTTAAGCTGTCTTGTGACTTTACATTTTAACAACTCATAAATGACTTATTAAGTAAATGCAGTCCTGTTCAACATGGAATATATTGTAAATGATACCATTTTTTATCTATCCTTGCTCACCAAATCAGTTGTTCCTCAAATAATGTGACTCCTCACAGTCACAGAACATGTCTTCCTCGCCCTCATGCCTCAGGAAGGAAAGTGTCTAAAAGGCGGCCAGGCAGTGATGCTGAAATGCCCAAGACTCCTGAGGCAAACCACATGGGGTTTTGGGGGTTTATATACTGGAGCTTTTTTTACAGTCTTCTCAAACTGAAGAGTAAGGCACATCCTGTAGGTGGGAGATTTATAAACCTCTAGCAGCCCATTGGGACGAACTCACCATGGAACTAGGGAGATCCTCAAACTAAACAGAACTTCATACTCAGAACTTCCCTTCCAGTCTGTTAGTGTTAATCTACCCCTTTAACACCTCTCGTTCTCACACCAGCTCTGTTCTTTCTTTCAGCAGACTGATTATTACCAAACATTATCATGTCTCCTGTTCTTTCTCCTCTTTCTCCATCTGGCAAAATGCCTTCGTCATTGCAGAACCTAAAATGTCTCTTCCTTTGTGAAACTTAGCCTGGACCATCAGTCTCATCTTTTCTTAGTATTCACTTTGTGGCTATAAATTATACTCATTACGTATTATGTTATATTTTTCTGGGCATTTGTAGAGTAACTAGAAACTCTTTTATGTTTACTAAGGATTTTCTACACATTGAGGCTGAAAAAATGGGAAACTCCTGAGCCTTAGGTAATGACACTCAGCCCACGTGTGTGTGTGTTTCCCACTGGAGTCTGAACCCCTTGGGCAAGGAACTGTAGTCTTTTCCTCTTTGGGTCCCCAGTATCTGGGAAACTCATTAACAAATGAGTTTATATATGAGACTTGAAGGACTTAAGCCATTTACCCACACTGAGAAATAACAGTGAAAGACAATGGCTTTATTTACAACACAGAAAGATCTTAGGTTTTTTTCAATTTTCTTTTAGAAATTTAAACCCCAGCCTGTTGTACCTAAGGCACAACCATCAGTCTGCAAGCCAAAGGTTCAAACACATTTGAAAACAGTGACCTTTTTCTGTGCTCCGCAGTAACATTTTTAGAGAGATGTTTTACGGGAATGAGAAGACTGGATAAAAACAACATTTTTAATGTGTGTCTAGTGGCTCTAAATTTTTGTTTGTGAAATTGAGTCCATGTATCTTTCAGGTCCCGGGGCCTAACAGATTGACAGTTCACACGGCCCTGCCTGCTGCGAAACAAATATCAAGTTTTCATGTAGTTAGTGCCCTGGAACGGCCCAGTGATAAATCCCTCAGCCCCTTGTGCGTAAAATACGCATTGCCGCTCAGTGCTTGGACTAAGTAACTTGGGATTACTGCTGGAAGTCATTTGCATGAAAATGTATGTTTTGGGGAGCTTGGAGACTTGCAGTGGAGGACAGACTTGGCTGTGAGTTTCAGGACCCAGTACAGTATGTTCTTCTCAGTTGACCACGGTTCCGTCCCCTGTGTGGATACCATGTCCCAGCGTGGACACTCTCCTGACCAGGAAAATCAGAGAAGGTGTGATGAGTGTGACTGCCTTGCACAAAGCAAACTCCCATTCTGCCATTTACAGTAAGGAATAATGAGTGAACGGGCATTTGTAGAGAAAAAATTATCACCTAAATGTTAGAACTGGGAAGAAATCTTTCAGGAAGTGATATTCAATTACTCTCTTTTTTTAAAAATGCTTCAAGTAAAATAGATTCTTCTATCCTTGCAGAGCTCATATTTTAAAGTAACGTATACTTACAACATTAAGTTTTAATCTAATACTTTTAATATTTGGCTCTTTAAAACACTGTAAAGCATAGACTGTATTATGTCAGCCCTGTTTTATAATTTTCTTTATTCCTACTCTTTGCCCTCTGCCAGGCTACATGACTGATAAATCCTTTCCTTTCCCCCAACTCTGATGATACCTGGCCAAGGGAAGTTGAGAAATTGATATCTGTTGAGTCACCATAGCTGGTATTTGCACCCAGGTACTTGAAGGGTTTGCCCATCTTAACTCATTTAACAAGCAGAACTTTGTGGATTTGGTATTGTTTTTATTTCAGTTTTACATATGAAAAAATCCTAAAGCAGAAAGATTATAAAAGATGTCCTCAGATTCACACACTGTGGGTGTGACAGGCTTGGGTGTGACGTGCTCACCCTGACTAAGGAGAGCAAGCTCTTAATTCTGCTACTTTTGTTCTGTGTTGATGGTTGGCCCCTGAAGAGCCTTGTACAGTTATTATCCTTCCTTTGTTTCTAGAGCATGAAATCATTTTTATTGCACTCAAAATACTTTTAATTTCATTTATTTAAACTGGAAAGAAAGCGTTAGAGTCTTCTTGGGCTTAGGTTAATATAGAAAGGGAGGTATAATTTATATGTTTGGCTGTTGGGCCAGCCACAATGCAAGAGGTTCAATGGGATGGACTCAGAATTGGGGCTAAGGAGACCTAGGAAATTTACTTTCCCTGAGTTCATCAGGAAACCCCAAAAGGAATAAGTTTGCAGAGAAGGGGTGATATACTGAAAAACAAGGCCAAGTCCCAAGCTGGTCATTCTAGTCCCAGCCAGCGCCAAGTGGCTGAACCTCGATGCTCCCACACTTTGCCCCTAATATCTGAGCTCACTTCTCTTGTAGCCCAAGGAAGCAGCTGCCTGGTAGGAGTTCCCTGGGCCCAAACCTTTAACCACCAAAATGTAGTGTTGTCTCCTGTTCTTGGAATGTCTAGAAAGAGTCTCTGTTTGAAGGATCCCATGAATATTTCCTCAGATGCAGAGTGGTTATGTCATGTTCCACATCAGAGTTGACAGCCACAATGTATATTTTATGAGTGAAGCTGGGGAAGGGTGAGGTCTCTCACATTTCATGCGTGTCTGATTCCATCTGAGCATTTGCTCAACAGACTTTTTTTTGAACACTGGTTATGTCGTGCCTCAGAGTAAAGTACTACAACCCCTGGGACTGCACCAAAAACAATTTTACCTGGGCTCCACCCTTTGGTTGAAAACTGCTTTCCTCTCTCTTCCACATTGGTCCAAAGATGCAATTCTAAATTGTTAAATTAAGTCATGATGGAGAGAAATTGAGGACTGAAAACAAAAGTGTCATTCATGACTTTGCATTAGAAGAGCGCTTCTCAAAACCTCTGGGGAAGTAAGGTGGGTCTGAGCAGGTGTAATGAAGGGGTGACACCTGTGGCAAAGGTCAGACAATGGCCTTGATGACGTGCAGCAGAAAGGTCTTGTGCTCAGCGTGGATGATCTTTCTGCTCTATTCCCTCCCCTTCTGAAAGAAGAGGCAGTGAATTAGGATGCTGGTCTGGGAAGACTCTTGGTAACATATCATCTAATCAGATTAAATATTTTCTCTCTCCCTCTGCATGTCTGTCTGAAATTTAGATTGCGGAGGGCCTTTTCTAGAGCAAAATAGCATTTTATAGGACCCTCAGAGGCCATATACAGAGAAAGACTTCCACATAGACCATATCTGGAAAGAAAGTCTTAATGCATACCTGTAATCTTCTGGCTTAGAGACCTGAACTCTAGATGCACAGGAGAGTTACCTAAAGCTTAAAAAAAAATGGCAATATCTATATCCCATTCTGAGATCATGAATCAGTTGATCTATGGGATTTGACTGAATGGTCTTGGTTTATTTTATTTTTCCTTGGGTACATGCAGAATTTTACACCAGTATGATACAGGAACTTAATGATCAGCCCCAGTGCCATGGTACAGATGCGTGGACATGAGCGTTAAAAGACAAGGTGGTAGGGTCTCCCCTTGAACATCTTGGTCCCATTTCCATTCAACATGGAAGCCTCTCAGATCCATGACCCTCTCCAGCTGTAAGGAATAATGGAAGGGCTAGGAAATACCCCATCAAAATATTCATCTCGTGTCCTTAGCTTTTAACATCAAAAGAGTCTCCTAGTAAAACACAGCAACAGGTAGATGTGGTTAAAAGCTAAGAGCTCTGTGGATTCCCAATTCCTTGCTTTGTATGGAAGCCAGATGATGTCATTACTACTGGTCTCAGAGACTACACAGCAAAGAGGAAAAAGGATAGCATTTGTCTCCCATGCCCTGTGTACACATTATTCCCCCAACCCTGAGCCCCAAATAACCCTAGCTAAAAGGATTCAAAACCACTCAGTGTGTAAGTATCAGACAAATCTCCTCTCTTCCACTGTCATAACATTTCTGTGTGGTGAATGTTTTATACTGGGAGCATTTTAGGTTTTAAAGGCTCATCTGTGATGCGGGAGATGCCGCGTAGCAACTAGTGTGGGGGGAAGAAAGCCAAACCAAGCTCTCAGTGTTTGAGAAATACAAGCCGTGTGGGTTTTCTTTATTCTCTCTGAACTCTAGAAACTCACCTTGATTGTGAATGGAACATTTTCAACATAGTGTCCATTGAGCAGATGGCTACACGTTGACTTTTCTGAGGAAATAATTACGTGCAGGTGGCAAGTGGGAGAAACCCTACCAGAAGGATAAAGAGTTCTTGTGTTTTCTAAAGTCATGCATGTGATGAACAATGGCTGAGGGAAACAGAACAGACAGGAAAGAAAAAAGGCTAATATGTCAGTATACTTCAAAAATAACTTCTTGAAGTTTTGAAGCTATGGAAAATCAGTTGAAAACAAAACTCTTAACGTGCACTCATCTTTTACATATGTAACAAAAGAATTATCTTTTGCTGTGCCAGATGCTTAGTATGCAACGATAAACAACTCATGGGCCTTGTATACAGGAATGTATGATGTAGGGGAAGAAAGAAATATGAAAATCAATCATTAAAAAATATGACAAGATTAGTCTAGCCCATGAAATTCATTATGATAGGATTATCATTTAGGATGCTGTGTACTCTATCAGAGAAACCTCTTTACCCAAATTTTGGAATGAAAAAGCTCAGAAGACTTAACAATAGGAATATTATGTCCTCTGAACATATGGCTTGCATTTATCGTAAATATTCTGAAGCGTGTCTATAATTTTTTTCTCTCTCTCTCATTGAGTTAGTAGCTTGGAATGTCAAAACCAACTTGCATCAGATCTCCAATAAGTAATCAGGACCCTAGGTTAGCTATTTACTTCCCACCTAAATCCAAGTAATGTTATCTAAATTTTGCAAACTTGTTGTTGGCCCTTAGAAGTTTCTGAAGTCCTTTTAATGATGAATGGTGTAATACAATAATTAAATAAACTGCAATAAGAGGTCTGATCGGGGTTTTCTGAGAGACAAGGAGGCTGTGGATGTAGAGAGGTTAGGAAGGAAATTTTGGGACTTACAGGACACGCATCATACTGATAGCAAGAACCGTGTTCACACTTACAGTAGGAAAGACTACATATCAGCTTTCTGCTACTGTAACAAAATATCTGAGTTAATCATTTCTTCTAAAAGGTTTGTCTCAGAGCTTGATAAATTTCATTCTCTGGCCAGTTGACCCTAATATGTTGGCCTGTGTTGGCATAGTTCATCATGGCAGGTGGATGAGGTAGAAGAAGCCTGATCACTGGGTTGCCAGTAGTAAAAAATAATTCTAAATTTCAAATAGCCTGTTTTGCAGGACTGCCTAGGTTTCTGGTACTGTCCTCGAGGTTAGTTGAGCTGCAGTTGCTTTCAGTCACTGTGCGCCTGATGTTTCTGTCCGCTCTGTGTCTGCTATCTACAACGTAGCTATCTATCACCATGCAGAATGCAGATGTTCCGTTTCTGATCGATTTCAGCATCAGTGTCCTGCATAGGGAGCCTGTGACCTTCCGAAGCATCCTTGGCAACCTTTCTCCCGAACCCCGCCCTTCTAAGCAGGTCTGACAAGGATAGACTCAGCAAATTTACCTCTCGCAAAACCTGTTGGAGATGAAGATTTTGCAAAGCTTAGATGATGTTCTTCAGCACAATGCCATGTAAACTTTGTTGGTTGACCGTTGATCCTAACCTGTTAAGGTCATCTCAAACAAACACAGCAGAGCAGCGAGCAAGCAGAGTTCCATTCTGGGTCGTTCGGCAGAATCGCTCTTGTGATAAAACACTGACAAATGACAAGGCCATCAGAGCTCCGTGCTGGTTGTGGAAATGTGGACCTTGTTTGCATTTCCCCTTGGGAGCCTGACCTCGTGGAGGGTTGCTTAGAATCAGATGTGGGGTCCCTTAGTCCCGGGATCCCCGGTCCATGGCCTGTTAGGAACCTGGCTGCATAGCAGGAGGCAAGCAGCCTGCCAGTGTGTATTAACACCCCATGGCTGCAGTTGCCCCCCAAGTTCCACCTACTGCCAGATCAGCAAGGTGCTCAGAGTCTCATAGGGGTGCAAACCCCGCTGTGAACTGTGCACGCGAGGGATGTAGGCTGTGTGGTCCGCAACGAGACGCTTTGCCACCCCGCTCCACGGAAAAATGGCCTTCCACAAAATTAGTCCCCGGTGCCCGAAGTGCAAGGGACCGCTGCCTGATGGCCTGTCCTCTGGAGAGCCACGCATATGTCCTCTCCGATGACCTCTTCCCTGCTGGTCTCCTAATTTGCAATTTTCTTTTTTTAGCCACATAAATAGAAGAACGCAGTTTGAAAACCCTGTCCTGGAAGCCAAAAGGAAGCTGCAGCAACATACCATGCCCCACCCGGACCTTGGAGCCAAGCCCCCGCAGGCCCCCGGGTTCCGAGGTACCGTCGGGTCAGCGTGCGGCTCTGGGGCGGGAGGAGGTGCGACAAACGTGGGCTCTTCCCGGCGTGCCCATGGCGTGGCGTGGGCGTTCAGAGAGCCGGTTGGCGTTCCCTAAGCCTTTCCATTGGCCTCAGCGGGATGTGGGCACTATATCCCGAGCTGGGCATGTGGCCACCACAGGTTCAGGTGAAGCCTTGGGGTCCCTTGAGGCATCGCGGTGTGTTGGCAGGTGTGGACTGACGGGCCGAGACGTGCTGCGTAGGCTGCAAACTCGGGAGCTCACAGGCTGCTCCGCTAATGACCGAGCAGAAGAGTAAGGCTTGTTCTCCTTTGTGACAGTAGACAGCTCCTCATGGACAGTTCCTAGGCCCAAACCCACCGGCCCCCGCGCCGCCCCCGAGAGGTCGCACAGCGTGGACGACTTGTCGCACTACCGGCGAGTCCGCCCCGGGAGGCTGTGGCCATTCGGTATGTGCCCAGGCAGCCCGCGGGCCTGTCCGTACCGGGAGCCACGCAGCGGGGCTACGGGCTGCACACACTCTCACGGCTTGCGGGCTTCTACTGATTTAACAAAAAGCACCAAAGAGGCTTCGGCGTCGGGAGCCTGCACTGGCCTTCACACCTCCCTGCCGCCCACCGCACCATGAATGTAAAGGTTCCGAAGGGCGATGCTCCCCTCGGGAGCTGCGCTGTGCTAAATGTGCATGCATGTGGGTATTGGGGCACTTACGTTGCAGAGAATTTCTATTTCCAATAAAGGTAGCTGTGATGTGTAAGTTCACAGGGAAAGTCAAACTAATAGCATGAATCGTTTTATCTTTTCTTTGTATCACTTACATATCATTGTATCAAAATGTAGCAACAAAAGTATCGTATGAAATATTTAACTGAGTTACCACATGCAATTTGGCTACTACAGATACGAAATAACATTGCCCAAAATGTAGTAGCTTTAAAAAAAAAAAAACATACAGGATGACTGAGTTGAAATTTGAAGGAGGTACTAATTCTGCTCCTTCCAATGGCTTGTCCGTTTTAAAGCATTGAATGTGATTAGAAATGTGTTTACTACAGACTAGAGCTGGAAAAGCCTATGAGATCACAAATTAACAGCAAAATTATATGCGTGGGTTAAGGTTCTCTTTTGAGTTTTTAAGCACAGATTTAAATGTTTGAAAGTTTGTTAGAAACGTTACCTTTACATTCATAATTACATCTCTGGTCACTGGCTTGCCTTTTCTCGCAGTTCTGGTTGAGCGCACTGAGCACTGTCAGATCAGTAGAAATTTGTCTGTCTGGTTGTTTTGCGGCACCTCACATTGCAGGAATGTAAGCAAACACTACCTCAGCCCCACGTCCGAGTGTCCGTTGGGCACAATTTGGACCTTTGAGCATATATACGGCCACACTCCACTCTGCATTGGGATACCTGCCCGTGCGTCAGTGCTGTGCTGTTGTTTTCTTTAAAACAACACCACGAGGGGAAAAGGGTGCCCTTTCCATCCCGACTTCTTCCGAGTACCTGGCAAGAGGGCCCACGCCCAGCTTGTTTCTCACCTTGAGCGTCTGACTATGCCTGGACAATGTGGGCCCTCCGTACCTTGAGGCTCTGGCAGCCTGCTCGTGATGCCGTCTTGGTCATGAGAAGGCAAATGGAGCGAACCGAAGCACACAGCTGATCGAAGTCTCCCAAACCCGGCAGCCTCGCCCTCCCCCACGCACGCTGGGACTGCCGGTCCTGCGGTCCTCCCCTGCGTAGGCTCCAGCTTGCCCTCCCGTGTGACCCCTGCCCCTCCCCGGTGATGGCTGCTGGGGCAGGTCTCCCTCGCCTGACACCTGCCTCCAACCTGCTCTCTCCTTTTCGCCTTCTGTTGGCCAATGTAGAAAAGCCGCTCTTCACCCGGGACGCGTCGCAGCTGAAGGGGACATTCCTCAGCACCACCCTCAAGAAGAGCAACATGGGTTTCGGCTTCACCATCATCGGGGGCGACGAGCCGGATGAGTTTCTGCAGGTGAAGAGCGTCATTCCGGATGGGCCTGCGGCGCAGGACGGAAAAATGGAAACAGGTCAGTCCCTGCGCCGAGAGCAAGGTTTGGCAGTATCTTTTCTCCTGAGGCAAATGGGGCTGTCTTTATGTCTTGAGCTCAAAGGTCATTTCACTCTATGAAAACCACAAGTTTTATTTTTTTGAATTTGTGATTATTAAGTTGAAATAATTTGGAAACCCCTGTGAGCCTTATTTTCATTTCCTCATATTTCACAGTGTTCCTTCTGTCTCCTGGGTTCATTGGAGCCCTGAGAAGGATAATTTCCTAGTTTACTTCCAGAGCTCCTTCTCAGAGATGTGATCAGCTTTTCACACGTTCCTACTTTCGTTCATCCGCTAATACTTGTCTGTATCAATTGTGTAATCTCATGCCAAATTGTTCAGGTTATGCACTTAGATATGCATGCCATTCTCATAAAGAAAAAATTTTAAGTGGAATCAATCTGTGTAAGTCTCCATAGAAATTTTTAATATATAGGTTTCTTTCTGGTTCTTGAAAATTAATTTTCATATGTAATTACTTGGATGTCCATCTACACTATAATTGAAATTAATTTCACACGGAAATAGAAAAGCAAACTGTTAAGGGCAGAAAAAGGTAAAATATGGAAAGCGCATAGAATACAGAAGAAAGTTATGAACTAGGTGTGATTTTGGATTCCCTACCTTGCACTTGATCTTGAATGGGTGCTGTTGCTTAGAAATACAGATTTCCTTATCTGAAAAAAGGAAGAAATTGAATCTGATTTTATATGTTTAAAGAGATAATTCAAGAATTGATAGTGTTCTTTTTAAATTCCTTAAGAATAGTATAATTTCCAGCACTTATATCTGCAAAGAAATATACCAACATTTTTGCATTTTTCACAATGTTAATTTAAAATACCAGGTTTATGAAGCCAGAGGGTCCTGGCAGATACACAGGTTAAGGAATTACTTCCGGGGGAAGTTCCACCTTCGCCATGAGCTGCATTCTTATGAAATGACATTCTATGAATTTTAAAGGGGCTCGTGTTGGGGGGAACAATGTAAAATTGAGGTCATCCTTTGACATTTGTAGCTTAAGAAATCAGCCATGCTACCTTGTTACTTGTAAAATAGTTCCTACATAAGGAACTTTTTCTATGATGCCGCTGTGAGATCAACTGCCCCTGTGAGTCCCCTGGCTGTCCCTGGTGACTGACAACAATGGAGTGGCCAGAGTCCCATCTCCCCAGAAATTGAGATGAAATTTCAAAATAATTCACCGCATTTTGCACACACGACAGTTGCTGAAATCATCCATGTCTTTACCCACAAGAGTGAAGGAGCGAGCCCCCAGAGCCACCTTTGTACTGCCAAAAGAAAATCACAAATATCCGCCAACTCTATTAAAATCGCCTTATGGCCTATCATCAGGTTAAGTGGAGATTATGGGATTAATACCATTGTAGTAGAGGGGAAGGCTCCCTGGATCTTTTGAACTTCTGTGAAACTTCAACAAATCCATTATGTTTTCCTAGTAAAGGTCCTGGGTACTTGCCTCTGGTCCAACCCAGTATTCCATGTCTCAAAACTAGAACAGGCTTCGTTCTAGAACTAGAGAGGTCTTTTGTAAGCATAGACTTAAAAAGACAAACAAAAATAGAAAGATTTGCACAACAAATCTTTCTCCTTTCTTCCTCACTTGACTAATTTGCCACACCCATAGAATCTCAGTAGCCTTATTCAACAACCAAGTCAAAGCTTTGAAGGAAATCAACAGGAGCAGAGGGCACAGTTTAATGGTTGGAGCATTTCCTTAGCAAGCTCCAAGCCCATAGTTTGATTCTCCAGCACCACATAAACTAAGCATGATAGTCTAAACCTGAAATTCTGGGACTCGGGAGGCTGAGGCAGGAAGATTGCTGTGTGTCCAAGGCCACCCTGTGCTCCGTAGTGAGTTCAAGACCAGCCTGGACTATAGAACAAAACACTATCTCAAAAAACACAAATAAATAAAAGACAGATGCTTCCATCCTGCAGAAGTTTACAGAGCAGAAATAATGAGTGACGTTCACAATCATAAAAATGTGTACTTATGGTCAGAAGTCGTACTGAGGAAAGGGACAGAGTTTGTGGGAGCTGTGTAGAAAGGTCCGCAGAGAGGCTGACACCTGAGAGTCTGGCACAAGTGGACTAGCAGGAGGGCTGGGGAAGAGGCAGCAACATGCAGAAAGAAAAGTAATGAAAAAGCTTCATATGTCAATACAGCTTTGGGTAATATTTTAGTATGTCATCTCCAGTGTACATTACAGTGAATTATCCAGTAAGATAATAATCACAAGTGCTAAATCAGTTATTGTAGCAAACATCAAAGAACTATACATAGTCATCTGGCCTCAAAAAATATAGCATTAAGTACACACTTATCTATATGTAAAAACTTCCTCGAAACATTTGAGCCAATTAAAAATAGAACTTTACCCTATAACTGATGTTTTGTTTGTTTATGTACCTGTAGAACCTAAAATTGGGCAAATAGTAGGTGCTCAGTAAATGCTGGAATGGATGCTCTCAAAGTTGAAGAAGTGAATTTTGGATGGGTTAAATTCTGAGTTACTCTTTATGATACAGCCTAGTAATAGGTGTTTGGGGGATCAGTATGTCACCTGCCATTGAGGCAGAAAATAAACCTGCTATCCAGTTTCTGGTGAAATTTTAAGTATAGGGACATGTTAGAGTCAAAACTATTTATCTTTTTTTGGTAATGAAAAGACCTACAACAATAATAGACACAGTAGATGTGCCAGGTATATCAGTGATATTTTCAAAGCGAACCATCTCGTTTGACAAGAGAATGTGAATAAGAACAAGGTGACCAACCTTACTAGAGTCATGTGGTCTCAACTGGGGGAAGATATGTCAATAACCTTTGTGGATATGACAGGAAAACCCACCGTGTCAAGAAGTTAACCCAAGAAACACAGCCCTGCGAATTTGTTCTTCCTGAGTTGGCCCGGACTTCTGGGAAGGGATGGAGAGCAGGGGAAAGTGAGGGTTGTGTGCCTCCGGCTGCTTTTTGACAACTAATTGAGTCAATTCTCGGTGGTTCTGTAACATTCCAGAAGAAATCTTCCCATAGGAAATTACCACAAGGCCCAGAATCATCTAACTTCTGATTACCTACATCTCCCAGCCATCAGGCCCCATCCTTTAAAGTGTTTTAAAAATCAGATTGGATGGAACATGACTTACACAGAAGCCACCAAGTCTGAGAGACACTTATCTAAAATTCTTCAGCTAAAAGACCCCTCTCATGGCATGGTGCTTTGTGTTTGTCCCAGGCTCACTTTGAACCAAGGTGCATGCTTCGCAGCCTGTTTAGGATGGGGGAAGCTGACCGACCGTGACTTTCTCCCACACACGGGCAGGAGCTGGGTTACAAAGTTGTTCACAATCTGTTAGTTTTTATTTGCCCTTTTAAAATATTTATCAATTTTATTAGTACAATCAAAAGCAAGTATCCTAAAGATGAAGCATTGTGGTTTTTAGTCCCTGATATTTCGTCATCTGAGCAGATCCATGCTGTACCACAGAGTCCAGTTTGGAAAATTAGGGTACAAGACTAACTGTTAGAATTTTGGTAACCTGTTTAGTGGCAGAGTTCTTTGGCCCCAGACCTACTGATTTCATATTTCATGGAACATTCAGGAAGGTCCATTTATGTATTTCAGAAAATTGTCAAAATAAAACAACTACAAGTATAAAAAATCAAAATATTTATAATGTAGCCATGTTTGATGATGCACACCTGTAATCCTAGCACTCTGGGAAGCTGAGGCAGGAGGAACGCAAGTCAAAGTGCAGCCTTGGTGACTTAGAATATTAGTGAGACTCTGTCTCAGAATTAAAAGTTATAGAAAGCTCAAGAACATAGCTCAAGAAAAAGAATATGCATATACATGTATTCATTTACATAAAATATTTACAGTGCTTGAACTACTTCCTGCCACTCCCTCCCTCACAGACCATGTCCCAGGTATAATCAATTAGTTCATATTCTTCTAAATGTTTATCCTGCTGGTTGCATTCACAATTCTGATTATTCTAATCAATAAGATAGTTGTTTTGACCTAACCGCATAGACCTACGTAGGCCTGTATTTACTTCCTTTGAGAAAAATGAAGTTCTAGCTGTTGCATCCCATCTACCTGCCCATATCCTCCCAATTGTTCGCAAGTAACTAACGAAACTTGTAGGGTCATTACATCGTCTTGGCTTTGTATACTTGTTAACTGAGTCCAGTAAAGTATCATAGGTTTATTTCTTTCTATTCTCTTTTGAGAGTGTTACATGGTCTTTTTTTTTATGCATTGCAACATCTCTCTTGCATGATTTCATTTTCCCCCAAAAGCACCATCTTAGAAGGTCGTCAAATGGGTCTCTGTGTTTCCTGGACCATGGTCCCATTCCTGCGCAGGCAGGTTGTACAGACAAGACAGGGAGGCTTCCAATTCATGTCTCCCAAGTACAGTCCAGTGTCACTCATATCCATTTTATTGATGTATCGTCATCTTATGAAAACACAGTCTTCATCAGTCTTTGGGTCCTAGGTTGTTCGTATTTAAAAGTGAAACGCCAGTGGGTTGTTTGGGAATCTGGTCAGATTTTACGTAGGTTTATGGGGCAAGAACCAAATGGGAAAGATGAGTGTGTCTCTGTATTTGTCATTTTTGTTTTGTGGGAAATGGGTTTTTGGGGGTTATTTTTGTGTTGAATTGATTTTTTGGGATACCCTCATGCCTGTCTTGGGTTGTGTGGTAGGAGTTCTACAGGCAGGTGCGTGACAGGGTAGAGCGTATGTGTGTTTACACTATGTGTTTTCTAATTCCTACCATTTCTGAGATTCTCTAGAATAAATGAAAGCCCATCTTGTTTGTGTATCCTCCCCTCCAAGAACTGGGCCAAAAAGTAAATATGTTGGGCCTTGCAATCCAGAAGCCTCTGGTAACACTTAAACTCTGTCATTCTGAAAGCAAGCTTAGACAACACATGGACAGATAGATTTGCTAATTTGTATGGCTTTGTTTTAATAAAATTTTGTGTGAAATATAGTCAGTAATGAGTTTGGCCAACCTCTCTTCTAGAATATTCTTTTCAAAGCCATAAAATGTCAGCTATCAGGCTTCATTGACATGACATATTATAGACTTTTCTAACTGTCATGTCTTATAATGACCCCCCTTAGTCAGATAATGGCTGTTCTTGGGTTCTCTCCATTTCTTTGAGTTACTCATTTGAAAGTCTTTGTCAAAGGGAATATCTGTGTTTGTCCAGACTGGCATCTGCTAGAAGTCTTAGAATGTGGACAGTCTACCCACTGATCTCTGAAAATCATCCTCATACTGTGTTTAAGTAGTGTTTATCAACATTTCTGGGTACTGATTTTTGAGGTAGAGTCTGCAGGTATCCACCCAATAGGAAACATAT